>FIZR01027188.1:0-65947 GCA_900060175.1 Ferrisia virgata
ACCAATCGAGTTATCATCTAAAGGAATTATAACTCATTTTAATCGAATTATGCCTCTTTTATCTTTTTTTTTTTTTTTTTTTATGCCACATAAGAAGGATATTATGTAATTTTTATACACTCTTCTTGTATCTAAATTCTCGAAAACGAACATTCACGATATTTTACGTACGACGAGATTATAGTCGATAAGGTGAAAGAAAAAAAGCAAAAAAAAAAAAAAAATCACTCACTTTCATATTCGTTGCATTCATCAGAATAAAACGTCTTTCAATTTATTATTTACCTACCAACTCGTTTTATTATATTCGAATTTCGTACTATACATAAAAAGGAAAGCCAACCTAATAAAATGCGAACGAGGAAACATTTTTTACCAGCTTTTCCTATATACTTTGCACCAGAGAAAGACATGATTAGAATAGCTTCTTTTTGTATGCACGTAATACTCGTACTCGTACGTTTGTAGTGTAGGTACACATGTGTAATTGTGTGAAGCTTTCCTTTAGAAACTTATTCTAAGAAATTGGAGTCCAAAAAGGATAGAAAGAGGGTGTATTACGTTTCGATTGCGAGCCATAGTTGAAAAAAGAGATAACGCAAAACGCAGAATAACATTGGCTTATTTTTATTACGCTTGTTCGTGTGTACGTTGAACAGTCTTTCCTGATAAAGGTCAAAAACGCCCCCCCCTCTCACCCAAAATCGATCCAACTTGAATCAAAATCTTACTTATGGTCTAAAAACATCCCAAACAAAATTTTCACTCCACACACCCACCGCTTCCGGAATTATAAAGTGCAATATCTCTGGAAAGGGAGGGTAAAAAAAATTTGAAATTTTCATACATTACACACCTTGCTGAGTACTGTGAATGAGAATAATTTTTTTTCATGTTGAAATTTTCAAAAATTTAGGAGGGACTCGTGGTTGGAAATTTTTTTATTATCTTTGCTAGATGGTCATCTATCATATATATTTTTTTGAGGTTCCGAAATAGAGTGCAACGTGCTCAAAGAAATCAAAACCAAAAAAAAAACACGTTTTTCACTACTTTTTCATAATTAATAAGGCGGGTATTCCAACTCAAAGTAAAATTTCGAGTCAATACATGAATAAATTGAAAGTAGGTACGTATTAAAATAACACCATTTCCAAAATTTCAAGTCCTGAAATGTATTTCTCGAATTTTGGCGAATTTTCCAATTTTCAAAATTATTTCACTGTCGTGTAAATCATGAGGATTTGATCCGATCAACGAAAAAAACTGAAATTTGATACATACCCTACTTTCGATTCCCCAAATCGATTGAAACCGGTTTCGAGACGTTTCGTAGCCTTCAGGGAAATTTTGGACTTTTGGATGTCTCTTAAAATACAAAATTTGGAATTTTTGGAATCTTACCCACTAAAAAGTTTTGTTAGGCCCTAAGAAAACCATAGCTAAAATTTTAGCCCATTCGAATAATATTAACCCACGCTTCATCACCATTGAAGTTACGAACCAAACGCTATCAGCTTGAAGCCCGAGTACGATACTAACTGCCGCGACACATAGTGGGGTAGTTCTGAGCGATCGGACACACCACTGATGCTGGTCGAAATACGGAGTATAATGTGAAAAAAGTTCAAAAATAGACCATAAAATTTTTTCTAAAAAAAAATTTGGAGCTTCGGTGATACTTTTTTCCTAAAATTTAGAAAATCGAAAAAAGTTTTACTAAACCTCCAAAAATTTTTTTTTTTTTAAATTTCCGTTCGATTTTTGAATTTTTTTGCATATAATCCCCCCTCCCCGCCTATTTTGACCTTCCTGAGTCGTGTTCAAGCGTTATTTTTGATGAACACAGCATAGAAAAAAAGTTAGTCAGCATAATTCAAAATCAAAACCATTGCTCCAAATCTAACACTGTGTTCAAAATCTACGACCGCGAATCAGTCTAAATATGTACCTTGACTTTCAAAAATTTAGGAAAAAAACTTCGTTCAAGCTCCAAACATTTTTTGGAGAAAAATTTTGTGGTCGATTTTTGAACTTTTTTCACATTATACTCCGTATTTTGACCAGTATCAATCGTTGTTTTTAACGAATTGAAGTACTTGTCATCAGTGTCCGATAGCATAGAACTACTCCACTACGTGTCGTGGCGGTTAGTATCGTGCACGGGCTTCAGGCTGGTAGAGTTTAGTTCGTAACTTCAACGCTGATGAAGCACTGGTTAATATTATTCGAATCGGCTGAAATTTTAGCTATGGTGTTTGCAGGGCATAACAAAACTTTTTAGTGTATGAGGTTTCAAAAATTCCAAATTTTGTATTTTAAGAAACCCCCTAATGTTCATATGTACCATTTGTTCTCCACCACTGTAAAAGTTCAAAAATTCTTAAAGGCTATGAAACGTCTCGAAACCGCTTTTAATCAATTTGGAGAGTCGAAAGTAGTGTGTGTACCCAATTTCAGCTTTTTTTTGTCGATCGGATCAAATTCTCATGATTTACACGACGATGAGATAATTTTTAAAATTGAAAAATTCACCAAAATTCGAGAAATACATTTCAGGACTTGAAATTTTGGAAATGGTGTTATTTTAATAGGTACTTTCAATTTATTCGTGTATTAACTCGAAATTTTACTTTGAGTTGGGATACCTGCCATATTAATTATGAAAAAGTAGTGGTGAAAAACGTGTTTTTTTAGGGGTTTTGATTTTTTTTTTGAGCATGTTGCACTCAGTTTCGAGACCTCAAAAAAAATATATGTGATAGATGATAATTTAACAAAGATAATAAAATAATTTCCAGCCATGAGTTCCTGCCTAAATTGAAAAAAAAATTGGGAAAATATTACTCGAAAATTTTCAAAAAATTCAAATTTTAAAATGTTTTACCCTCCCTTTCCAGAGATATCGCGTGTTGAAATTTCGACATTTGCGGGACGATAATTCCGGAAGCTGTGGGTGTGGGGGTGAAAAATTCTTTGGGTTGTTTTTAGACCATAAATAAGATCAGGGGCCGTTTTTGACCCTTATTTGAAAAGACTCTTTGATTATTGAAGATTCTGCGTGTAAATTATATGCAATGAATTAATTGCATTAGTAGATAATTGGGAAAATATGATAATTTTTCTTGAAAATGAACGCGAATGTGCAACAGATAAATTTCAGCCAAGAAAGTGTACTGTATTATTTTCAACATGAAAATAACTGATGACTCATTATAGTGACTCATTCTTTCTTCAAATCGTGTAGGTAAATGTAATGTATAAGTTATACTTTTCAAACATTATGTACTTCTTACCTGGAAAATGTTTGGTAATGAGAAATTATTGGTGCACTTTTATCTTATTTGTATTTTATTGAATTTATTATAATTGTTCATATTTTATTATGATAAACTGATAATTATATTGGACTAAACGAAACGTTTTGTAGAAAACGATCGCTGGTTTCGTAGTAATCTTCTTCGTTCTTCCCAAAATCAACGTGTTACGTTTTTTTCAATAATTTGGCTAATGGAGTGGTTTAGAGGTGAAAAATCAAAATCTCCTACCCCTCCCCCGCCTCTTTCACAGGCAACCGTTGCGTTGTAAAACTGATTTACAGCATGTGCATTCCATCTTTAAGTACCCATGTCTATTAATCTGTACCATAAATGTAAAAAATTTGGCAAAAAATGCTCAAAAATCCATACTTTAAGGCAATACAAGGGGATTATGGTGGTGAAATGTTCGTTGTAAAAGATTTCTGTAGACGTATATTTGGTCTGTGTTCCAATTTTCAGTCATATCGACGAACTAGTATAATGCTGTAATCATGTCTGATCCGTTTTTCGATACCAAAATGGCCGACAAATTGATTTAAAAAGCAGCCTTACAAGTATTTGCTATTTTTTGTATAATATTTTGAGGATTTTTTGTCAACCAGCTCATATCTAAAATATTTTCTGTAAATTCCTCTCGATGGTTTAGTGCTCAAGAAATCACTATTACTTTGACCGTAATACTTTTTAAGAGGGTGAGGGGGAGGAGGTCCTTGCAAATTTCGAGCTATTGGGAAGTTTTTACCGAATGACTCGCATTTGAAGGGCTATTTTTTTTTGACAATTTTGGATTATTTTGAAGAGAATCGAAATTAGATCAGGGATCGATGGTCAAAATTTCAAAAAGTCAAAACAGAATATTTAGGTAAAAGCTCAACTTTTCTCGATGAGCAGAAAAGTTCAAAGTTACTATTTAAAAATTCGAAATAATCACCATAAAGATACCTTTTTACGTTTGTACCACTCGATTAAGATTCAAAATAAGATCTCAATATTGGTAGGGGGCAGAGGGGTCCTCACATTAGGTTAGTGGATCTCTCTGAATACCCCCCCCCCCCCCAAGCTCCCTCAATATGATTGAAATTCAAAAAAATCGGCCCGAAAAATTGAGTGACATATCGATTTGCATAGTAATTCGAGGTCATTGAACTTTGAATGTTCGCGTATTTTCTGGATACGGCTCTCAAGTGCCCTTCAAGAGTCCAACCACCGCAATAGTGGAAAAAAATTTAAATCGCTCATGATTGTTCAAATTTTTATACTATTTGTAATTTTGTTCATAAAACTATGATTAAAACTAGTTTTTGTTGGCTCAAAACATGAAAAAATATACAATTCTTCAATTTTGGCAGGAACGAATGGGGGGAGGGAGGTTATTACAGAGCATGGATTCGGATCTGGAAGTTATGTTGATAATTGAACTCAGAGCTTTCAAATTAGTAGGGATTTGCATGCCACAAGCTGTTTCAATATTTTCTCCTAATTTTTCACAATTTTTTAGCGGTCAAGGGGAGGGGTATTCTTTTGAAGTTGGAATTAAAAAATTAATGAATATTCAAACTCAGAGACCTCGAATTACTAACAATCGATATGACACTTGACCTTTCCAATTTGTTTGAATTTTTGACCATGTTAAGGAGAGGGATGAAGGGATATAGAGGGGTCTGATCAAAGAACAACTCCCATAACCAAACTCATCGATCTCAAATTAGTAATACTTGATACGTTATGGCGCTTTTCTCATTTCTTTTTGTGAATTTTAACCAAAATGAAAGAATTCTGTGAGCTCCCTCCCCTCCCTCCGAAAATGTTGGGATTTAATTTTTAAAATTAATTGGTTGAAACAAATATAAAAAGGTTTCTTTAGGATAATATTTTTTAATTTATCTATGTTAACTTTGAACGTTTGTATTCATCATGAAATGTTGATCTTCTATCTTAAAAGTTCAGCTTTGAGCTTTGCAAATTTTGAACATTGATTTTCAATATCTTTTCGATTCTCTGTAAAATTGTTTGATTAAATTAATTTGAAATCAGCTGGTATCAAAATAATTACGAGGATTCAAAGTTAAGCCATTTGGCGTAAAATTCCAATTTTACGAACCAAACTCACCTCTCTACGTTGATTGCTTCACTACAGTCTTAGACCAGATTTGGCTCTTTTTGGCATGATATGAGTCCACTTTAAATCACTTTTGTGCAGGTTGAAAAATTTAGATCAGGAAGAGTGAAATTCTTGACACCTGATAATTGTACAAATTTTACTAATTTTTCAAAATTTTAAGGACACTAAAAAATAGTTGTGAAATTGTGTTAAAAAGAGGTACTAAAAATTCGGAGTCTAGAATTTGACTTTTTAACGCCCCTCCCGTCCCATTGCTTACTTACCAAAATTTTTAAAAATTTTTAAAATAGTTTCTGTTAGTGTAGAATTCCCGGACATTGGCGCACTGAAGACCCAAGGATTCAAGGGGAGGGGCAGAGGACTTAGTCCCCGAAAAATGTTTCAAAAATAAATTTCGAAGCGTAATATAAAATAATTTAATTCTAACGTATTATTAAATTTGACATTTGGAAGCTCAAAAATGGGTTAAAGCACTCTTTCTGTATGACTTGCTTTTGATATTTTTAAAAATTTTTACCCTCACTTTTTTCGCATTTTTTTCCATTTTCCAGTTCCGAGATAAATTAAAAAAAAAAAAAAACTCCATTCTGGAGGATAATTTTATTATAATGGTGCTATTCCTTTATTTATCGCCCCAAAATTCTGAGGAAGCTTACTTTGATATAACGTCCACTTCAACTTTCGAAAAAATTCCGAAAATGAGTAATTTTCATATGGGTTTTTCCCAGATCCCTTTTGGACCAGAGAGGAAAATTTTAATCGAAAGAACAAGTATGGCATGAAACACAGCTCTTCTTCGTCTTACAAATTCCTTTGGTTTCATTTTGTTCTTTTATTGATTGCTGACGAGTCCTTGAGAAAATTCCGATCTTTACCTCTCACACCCCCTTCTCTAATTCAAGAAACCATCGTCAATGCCAATTTAATAAACAAAGGAGTATTCGGAAATTAAATACATTTATTTCACAGACGTAGGTGTATAAATGCTTACGATACCTACCAACATTTTCAACATAAAATTAAAAAAAAAAAAAAAAAAAAAAAAAAAAAAAAAAAAAAAAAAAAATGCCAAAAAGAAACAACAAGGAAAATTGAGGTAACTATTTTTCCGAGACGAAATAGGTATCCCGAACTGTAAAAGGGGATTAATTAGAAAGTTTTTAATTGATTTTGCGAGTATATAGAAAACTGAAACGCGATATAAAAGAAAGAAGAATCCCTTCAGGAGAAAACCAAATTACCCCTTTTTACTTAGTCGTGGTTAACTAAACGCATTGAAATTGAAATTCGCGCAAGTATAAGTAATAAAGAAAAACGAAAACGAAAAAGAAAAAGAACATCTTTTAAAAGTTACACGATGCAAACGAACTGTTCGAGGTTCGAGGTACCTTACCTACCTTCTTATTCGTACAAAATGACTACGAAAAGCGATTTCGCTATTTAAACTTCACAACCTGCTGGCTACAAAGAAGCACTCGGCAGAAATATTGTGAAGATGGTTCGTCGTTTATATTTGTAATACCCTGCGGGTATGTAAAGCTATAGGGATTCCAGGCGAACGGGGCAAAGTTCATAAATTAGTTGACGAAACAAATGAAATCATTAAGATTACGTTACAGATGTACACTAAACACATATTCATGTTATGGGGTTATTATGAGAGATTCGCCCTACGCCATATGACTGATGTACAAGTACCTACGTAAGCAAAGAGCGTTTACGCAAAGCGGAGTACGAGGGGTTGGAAAAAAAAAACCGTACAATGAATAATTTAGAAACAGTCATCACGCATCTTTCAAACAAACGTTCTCGTTCTCATATGTACATCGGCGTGTGGCTTGTTGTTTAGACGTACATGTCTATGTAATGTACTTATATGTACTTGCATACGTACATAGGTACACGAGTCAATGTACTGTAGAGAAGGGGCTATAAAAGGAGGGGAGATCCTGCCAGTGTGTATGGTGTATATGGAATCGAAGATGCATTTTAAATTCCCATACGAAAATTTGTACCCAGCAAAAAAAATATAAATGTGGATGTAACTCTACCTATGTACTTACAACCTACATGCATAAGGGAATATGGTGACCGGTGGCTGAGGTATGAAGGGAGGTAGAGTTATGAAAATTTGAATTTTATCACCATACGTTGTGACACATGTGGACGATTTTCTTCGAACAAAGGAGGATGAGGAGGAGGAGAATTGGTAAAAATGTCTGCACAATGAATAAGAATGGTAAATTTTCCCTAGAGTGATATTTGAAGTTGTATTCAGTTACTAAAACCATTTACCCCCCCCTCCTCCTTCCTGAAGTTTGATTTTTCGACGAAATCCATTCCTATTGAAAAATAAATAAATGTTTTTAAATTCGAAACGTGTAATCCTAGAGAATCGATTTTTACTCGAAATTTCACAACGTTGCAGACCTCGAAAGAGGGAGGAGGAGGGGTTCTGCCTCGAAAGAAAAATCAAAGATCCTCTGCTAGGAATTTTACTTTACTTAATGCCACGTTCAGATTTGTGTTCATTTTTTAGCATAAAGATGCTCGGTGAAGGGCAGGAGAGGGGTTTCAGCACGCTAAAGATTTATCTTCGTTTATTTATTTTCTGCAGCCGAAGACTAAAACCATTTACTGGCCTCGATACCGACCAAAAATCGTTGAAATGCACCCAGTACGCTATAATCAGTGTTGCCATAACTTTTAACTTCTAACCCATCAAAACTGTGACACAAAACCGTTAAATTCCCATTATTTTTCAAAATGAAACCTTATTCCATTATTGATTATTTTGCTCAGCTACCATTTCTTTCTACATTTGTTTAGATCGTTTCGTCTTTACAGCTAGAGCCAATTTTGAACAATTGCAGGTAAATTACAGTTTCATACGCATTGAATTGTACAATTCTTTCTATTACTTTATTTCAAAATTTGAATTTTGAATTCCGCCATTTCAATAAACAAAAAGGAAAAAAGACATGATTTTAGAAAAAAAAAAGAATGAAAAAAAGCATTGAGGATAGGACGGGCTCAATGGGGCTGAAAAGTCAACTCCCCCCTCCCCAAAGACACATCTAGAGTCCTTATTGACTTTACATACCTAATTTCAACTTCCTGGCCTTATTTGGAGGAGAGTTATGCGAGGAACAAACTCAAAAAACTGAAAAAATGAGAAAATTTTACCAAAAAAACAGATTTTTAGGGCGGGGGGAGAGGGCACAATGGAGCTGAAAAGTCGAGATCACCAAAACGTACATCTAGAGCCCCTACTGAATGTACATACCAAATTTAAACTTCCTAGCTTAGTTTGGTGCGGAGATAGGGGAGGAACAGCCCTTTTTCAAGGTCAAAAAGGTACAAAACCCTCATATCTCCCCTTCTAATTGACCTAGGAAGTTAATTTTTGGATATGTTACATACCTTTAGGTTTTATATCGATTGACTCAAAAAAAAATCATTTTTGTATTTTTGACCCCTCAGCACCCCCTCCTCCAAATTGGGCCATAATGGAATTTTGGCTCAAAGTTATCCTCATTCGTATGTATCTAACCTGTCGCTAAACTGAGCTGATTGACCGAAATGGTGCAATTTTGGTCAGTATCGAGCAGAGTAAATGATTTTAATGTTTAAGAAAGAAATTGTATGTCCAAAATTAGCGAGGGGATAGCTTAGGAGCACAAATAGTGAACATTGTTCATTTTTTAGCCAATTAAAAGAGGATCAGAAGTGGTATAACATATTCCTAAATTATTTTCTGAAGTTTAGTAGGAGGGGAGATATCAGGATTTAGCATCTTTTTGACCATGAAAGAGACCGCTGCTCTCATATTTCCCCTACAAATTGAGCTCGGGGAGGGGGGGATTGAAATCGTTCTTGAATGTATCTTTTGAAGGTTGTAACCTTACAGCTTCGTTGCACCTCCTCACAGCCTCGAAAAAGTGAGTTTATTTTGGGAGATTTTCCTTATTTTTTGAAGTGGTGGAATGTATACCTGCCCTCATAATTGAACTGTGAAGTTTAAATTTGGCATGTAAATTTAGTAGAAGTTCTGAGTATGTTTTTTTTTGGGAGAGTTGACTTTTCAGTTCCACTGTATCTCCTCAAAGTACCGGAAAAGTAAGTTTTTTGGTTTTTTTTTTATTTAATTTTTTGGGGTGGTGAAATTTATATCTTGACTTCTAATAAAGCTAGGAGGTTTAAATTTGGTGTACATATCTAGTAGAGAACCTAGATATGTCTTTTGGCAGTTTTTACTTGTCATCCCCGTCGCACCTCCTCACCACAGCATAGAAAAAATAGTTTTGGGAGATTTTTCTTATTTTTTGAAGTTTTTTGTGCTGATTTCTTCCCTCCAAATTGAGGTAAGAGGTTAGAAAAATGTATTAAGGGTCTTAAAAGTGTCTATTGAGGGGTTTGACTTGCGTTGCACCTCCTCACAACTCAAAAAAAGTGATAATTTTGGGTGGGGTTTCTTTTTTTTTTTGTTAAGGAGGTGAAACCCATATTTTAACTCCTAATTGAACTAAGAGGTTTAAACCAGGTATGTAAACTTATTACGGGTCTTCAGTATGTTTTTTTTTGGAAGTACAACTTTTCAGCTTCATTGTACCTCCTCACACCGCTAAACAAGCAATTTTGGGCGATTTTTTCTTGTTTTTGAAGTTTTGTGGCCTGATTTTTTTTCTCTCCAAATGGAGGCATAGGTAATAGCTTGAAAGTTGAATTGTTTTATTTAGAAGGGGTTGGTTCTTGGCAATGTCTTTTAAGGGGTTAAACTTTTCAGCTGTAATGCACCTACTCAAAGCACTGAAAAAGTGAATGTTTTGGTTGTTTTTTTTTTTATTTTTTGAAGTGATGAAATCTATATCTTGACTCCTAATTGGGCAATGAGGTTTAAATTTGATATGTATATATAGTAAAGGGCCTGGATATGTCTTTGGATAGTTTTGATTCTCATCCCCATCACACCTCCTCACAGCATGGAAAAAAGTACTTATTGGCATGGATATGTCTTAGAGCTGGAGGTAATTTTGTGAAAACGTTACGTTTTTGATTTTTGGACTTTATGCTAAAATGTTAACATGGATATGTCTTGAGGATGGGAAAGTTTTGCAAAAAAATTGGTGAGTAGGTGGTGTACGTTTTTCATATGGATATATTTTCCTGAAATTGAAACATGCCTGAATTTTTTTTTGAAGTTTTTACATGAACTTCTCTCATCTAAATTGAGGCGAGAGCTTGAAATTTGGTATTTATATTTAATAATGGTCCTAGATGTACTTTTTTGGAATTCCGACTTTTCAGCTTTGTTGTACCTTCTTACAGCCTCAAAAAGTAGTCTTCTGGGCATATTCTTTTCCTTATCCACTTTTTAGCACACAGCTCTCTCCTCCAAATAGAACTAGTAGGTCGACCTTTGGTATACAAATTTAGTAGGGGCTCAAAATATGCTTTTCTACACTTTCTTATAGTACTCAAAGGTAGTTTTTGTGCAATATCTCTTATTTTTAAATTTTTTAGCCCGAAAATTTTCTTCCCTAATATAGCTGAAGTGGTGAAATTTGGCATGTAAATTTAGCAGGGTTCTTTGATGTGCGTTGGGGGGGGGGTGAATGATTTTTCAAACTCATTACACGTCCTCACAGTTTCGAAAAAGTAGTTTTTTGGACAACTTTTCTTGTCCCATGTATATCTCCCTTCCAAATTTAGCCAGAAGATTGAAATTTGTTATGCAGATTTGGTAGGGATCCTTAATGTACTTTTTGGTAATTTTTTCTTTTTCTGTTTTTGAAAAATTTCAAAAAAAGGACCAAGCTGGCGGCAAATCTACAAAAGGGCTGATAACTCCAGGTTTTATGCGTTTCAAACGATAAGAAATATCATGCACAAGAATTTTATTCAAATGTTTGAGGTTTATGGTTCTTTTTTCAAAAACCACCCCTGAAGTGGAATCTTCAAAAATTTCAAAACTTCTGTAATGCTATTGTATTGGGTGTCTAGACCGAGGTAATTTAGAGGTAATTTGACATGCTGAACATGGTTCTGGGGTTAAGGTTTCAATTTAATCTTTTTTTTTTTAAATTACAAAAAAAAGTGATTGACGCTTTAAAAGTATGAAAATTTTTAGCCATTCCATACACTTTCAACTATGCTTAATGCTACTTTTGAAATAATATTATTATGGAAGGGGAGAAGGGGGAGTGAAAAATTGGTAAATTTGATTTTATGAATTGAACATATTAAAAAGATAAATGAAGCTCAAAACTTATTTTATATTGTATCTCAAGAAGAGTGAGTTGATAAATAAGGGGATAATTTCTTTCTACGATATTCTCTATGAGAGTAAACGAACCCGATTTATTCGTGTTGAATGAAAATTTTTTTACGAGTTTAAGGGGACGAAATACCGTTGAAATGAGGGAAAACTTTCGTAGGGAGATCTTGCTTGCCCTTGGGCCCAAAATATTTTTCGACAGTCAAACCTGTATTCTTTTTCATCAGAATATTCGAAAGATAGATGCCTACAGTACACAGAGGTACACCACGTTTTCGTTTATGTATCTGCCTGCCTGCCAGCTTACCAGCTTACCAACCTGTCTAGTTGAATATAGAGAGACTTGTGTACATATGAAATGTAGATAGATGGAAATACATACACACGCGAAATCGGAATTACCTTGATGAAGTCATTAATATTAAATGAATCTGTACTCTTTTTAATAAATACCGCCAGCATCGTCCCGAATACTCGCCACCCCTCTTCGTCGTCCGCTCTCAAAAGCCAGCAAAAGGTGTACTCGTGTTCGCACACATGCATACATTCACTCAGCCAAACGAACCAACGCAACGGTACGTAGAATTAATGCAAATCATCTGTTTCAGAAGAGAATATTATTACAACGAGGAGCGAGGGCGAGTGGTATGTCTACTGTAGTGTATAAGAACAGGCGGAAAATCGATATATTGTAGCAGCTGGCTGCAGAGTGAGAGAGAAAAAAGAGAACGAGTGAGAAAGAACGAGACGGCGAAACGGCATCGCAGCAACTTTGGGCACTATACACAAGTGCCAATGCAGGGTAAAACTTGTATGTAGTAATAGCCGCATATCAAAGCAACCTTTTCGCAAAATACCTTATGAAAAAAAAATTTTTTCCAACATTTTTATACGTATGTCGATTATTCTGTACACTGCATGTGAGATTAACCACAAAACAACGAAATTATACTCCTACTTTTTATTATTATTTTTTTTGTTATGCTAAATACTATCGTGGTACGTGCTATCGTTTTTTTTTTCTCTCGCAGAGAGCCCAATTCATATTACAGCTCCATTTTCAACGTTATTAAACCTGTAAAAGGTTCCATACGGAATGAGGCTGTAATGAGAAAAACGTGTTTATAAAGAGAGAGCAACAATGGAGGCGAAAAAAAAAATTCCAAATATCAACTACCAAGTGTATTCAACTCGACGCAATTCCAATTCGAATTCAATACTTTTGAAATTGTTATTCAGATTTTATTCATGAATTAAAGAGAAAAATGAAATGAGATTTAATATCATAGGGTTGAAAATATGACGAAGGTAGCGTTATCCCGGGACGAAGGGTATTTTTAGGCATGTTTTTCATTTTTTAAAGGCTTCAAAGAGCGTATTGCGTGAGATGATGTAATGCTCCGTTGATTACAGCGTTCGTAATATTTCGCTGAATAATGGAAGTTGGAATAATTTCTAATCGAGAATATGGTTTCGGATGTTTTGTAATTATTTGCGGTGTGAATGAATTTTACTTACTGTAGATGCGTTAATTTGTTCCCTAAAGAATGGATTGAATTTACATGAAGTACGACCGGCATCACATGTGATTCAATTCCTTCGAGATGATCTAAATTTGAAAAATTTACTAAGGCAAATCTAAATTAAAACATTATAACTATGCGCTTAATTAGTTCGTAATAATAATTCTATTTATTTTTGAAAATTGAGATATGTTTCATTACAATTCTTGTAATTTTTATATGCTTCTTTGAATACATTTAAAAGCAATGGTTAGAATGCCCGATGGATTTTTGTTAATGCCGAACTTTCCAATTTCGAGTAAATAATATTTTCAAGCATTGAGCACAATTATGTTTATTAAAGTTGCACCTTAGTTTCGGACGGTCATTATTAGTTTTGTTTTTGTTATGAATCATACAGTGTGTCCCACTGCTCAATGGAAACTCCTTCAACCAGTAACTATGCAACTAATATCCAGATTTTGTATGCATGTTTGCCTAGCCTCCGGACTGCAGGAAAAAATATACCATTATTATGCCGGTTTGGATTTTTTTAGCATGATTTTCGAAGTAACTGGTGAAGATTAGTCAAACATTCTACTTGATGAAGTAAGGGAGGCGGTGAATGCGATGAAGAAACACAAAGCACCTAGTTGCGATGGTATTGAAGCTGAATTGTGTCAGGCTTTTGGTGAAAATGGAATCAAAGCAGTATGGTAATTCTGCAGTATGGTATGGAAGAGTTGTAAATGGCCTACTGAATGGTGTAAGTCGGTGCTGATTCTCTTGCATTAGAAAAGAGGTGCATGATTATAGTAAAGTCATGTTACAAATCCTAAACAAGCGGATCAAGGCATATATACACAGGCAAATTTCATCTGAACAAGCCCAGTTCATGCCAGGAAGAGGCACGAGAGAATAGATAATGAATGTGTGGCAAATCATCGAAAAGTGCAGGGAGTTCAAAATATCTGTAGTGACGTGTTTTACAGATTATGCCAAAGTCTTTGACTGTGTGAATTCGAAGACGCTCTTCAAAGGTTTAAGAGAAATGAGAGTCCGTGTTCATATAGTTCATTAGGTGGAGTCCATATATGAGTTCAATTCTATGCTGGTGAAAGTTGATGGTAAAGAATCTGGGCGTTTTCAAGCTGAACAGGGGGTGTGTCAAGGACACATATTATCCCCGCAGTTATTCAACATCTATGGTGAGCACATAATTCATCGGGTTCTAGAACATTGGACTGATGGTATTTCCATTGGAGGAAGAAGAATCGCTAATCTATGATATGCCAATGATACCACCTTGATTGCTTCGGATGAAAATGAAATGGCGGAGCTGGTCAACCTGGTGAAGATAACCAGTGAAAAACTTGGACTTTGTATTAATGCATCAAAAATGAAAGTAATGGTGGTGCATCAGGCCAAGTATCTTCCAGATTCTGTAGGTCTGAGCGAATAGGAAAAGGTTAACGTTCATGTATAGCTCCATCATTGAAGCAGTTGGTGGCTCGTTGGCAGAAAATCGGCACCGAATTGCTATGAGCAAATCAGCTATGACCAGATGGCGCAATGTCACATGTAATAACAATATCTCCAGAAAGACAAGGAAGAAACTTTTACAACCACTTCTTTTCTCTGTTTTCCTATATGCCGCGGAAACATGAACGTTGAAGACAGATGAGAAAAGAAAGATTTATGCTTTTGAGATGTGAGCCTGGCAAAAGATGCTGAGGATACCCTGTATAGTGCAACCAACCAACATTTCAATCGTTAACGAAATACAGGAGCCAGTCAAATAAGTGTTTTATACGAGAGGCGACCTGTGGTGAAAATTCAGCTAGGCCCAACTTTGGGAGAGGGAGTGCCGAAGAGCTAAAATTGCAAAAAAGTTCCTCTTTAAACCAATCTATAGACAATCTAAAGTTACATAACATATCCAAAAATCAACTTTTCAGAGCAATTAGTAGAGAAGATAAGAGAGTTTCTCTGCTGAAAAAGGACAGTTCCTGCCCTATCTCCCATTCAAATTAACCTAGGAAGCTGAAATTTTGTATGTACATTTAGTGCGGTTTCTAGAAAGGTTCCTAGATGGGCCTTTGGTGGTCTCGTCTTTTCAGCCTCATGGTACCCCCTCACAGCCCTAAAAATGTAGTTTTTTGGTAGATTTTTCTCATATAACTCCTCTTCAAATTGAAGTAGGGAGTTCAAATTTAATATGCACTTTTGGTAGGAGCCTTAGATATGTCTTTTAGGAGTATTAACTTTTCAGGTTGATTGTATTCCCTCACAGCTGTAAAAATGTAGTTTTTCATTATTATTTGTTTGTTCCTCGATCAACTTCCCCTCCAAATTGAGCTAGGAAGTTTAAATTTGGTATGTATAGTTAATAGGGGTCCTAGATGTGCCTTATGGAAATCAGGACTTTATTTCTAATTCTATTGTTTAAAATACTTTTTATTAATAATTGACGATGATAAAAGTTCATAGTACATTTAGGACCCCCACCGCTAAAGTAGATTTTACTTAAATATAATATTTATCTAAATTCCACCTTCTACATCTCTCGTGGGATGATAAGACGATTATTACAGCATGAGATGTTTGTTCGAAAAATTTCTGGTCTGGAAACAGGGTGAAATTTTCTCAGAGTAACATAAAAAGAAAATAAATAAGCAGAACATAAATATTTTACAGCTGATATAATTTCGAAAAGAAAATTTCTTTTGGTTCATTTACTTTCAAGATGACTATATGCTTTCCAAAGCCTTACAATAGAAATGGAAAACTGTGATAAAAAAAATAATAGAAAAAAAATCATCGTAGTGCGTGGCTTTGGTAGTACGATTTTCATAAAATATTGTAAATACGTGAATTGTACTATTTATCAACGCTCTGCGATGCGTTTTCTTTATCAAAAGCAGAGGTAGAAGTACATATTGAAGTGAGTATCTGAAACCCACAACAGATGCGTATAACAACCTCTACTAAATCTGCATACCAAATTTCAACCTCCTAGCTCAATTAGAATGGGAGATATTTGTGCTACAAACTCGAAAAATAAAAAAAAAAACTCCCCAAAACTAATTTTTTGGGATTGCATGTAAGGAGATGCAATCAGGCTGAGTAGTTGAAATCTTCACAAGACACATATAGTAATCCTACTCATTGTCAAGATCATTACTTAATCTGCACACAAAATTTCAATCTCCTCTGTTAAATTTTAACCACTATATCGGTCTAAGAAAAGTAATATTATTTTTTTTAAAACTTTACAATTACAAAACAGTTCCTCTTTGTACCAGTATAACGGTAATAAACGGTAATGAATGGTAATAGAATAGGATCCTTATATGTTAACAATATTCAAAGTGTCAAAAGATCCCCTCCATATCGCATAGTGATAAGATGACTTGTTACTTGTATTAATGGCGAATATCTAGTACCTTTATTAGAATTTGCTCCCTAAATTTGTGCTTGGGTGGTATCAAGCCAAGTGAAATATTTTTAGTGAAGGTGGAGGGAGAGCGAATAAATTGGAACAAACATTTGGTACTCTTATCAACAGTTGACTCTGAATGTCCAGATTGCAAAGATCAGAACTCTGTTAACAGTGGACCATCAACAGTTGACCATCAAGATCTTGAACGTCAACTACAATGTTATGAAAAAAATGTTAAACAAATTTTTAAAATTTCTAATCTTATTTTTTTTAAGATTAAGAATTTTGAAACTTGGCTTAGCATGTTTTTCATAACATTTGGGTTAATGCTACGGATGTCAATGATCCAGATAGTGATGGTCAAATGTTGATAGTAAACTGTTGACAGTCTGGATCTTTGTGGTCCACTATTGATGGTCAACTCTTGACAGTTCATTGTTGACCATCAACTCTTAATGGTCAAGTGTTGACAGATCTGGTTCATTGAGAGTTGACAGTCTGAACCTTTATGGTAAGAATATTGATGGTCTATTATTGGTGGTCAACTCTTGATGGTTCAATTTTAACCATAGACTGTTAACAGATCTGAATCATCGACAATTGGATGGACTGTTGCTATGGCAGAAGGGGCTGAAAGGCTCACAGGCTTAGAATTACCTGTATGTTTTATGTTCTTTAGATAACTGTAGGATTCGGATCATTTTGACCATTGCTAGTTTGGACAGCTCTTACTAATTTACTGAGAGAGGGTTGAACTTAGTAGGTAGTTCAAGGCGGTGCTCAGGGTGTGCCTATTGTGGGTGTTGACTTTTCTATCACCCCCAATGAGGTTTTGTTTTAGTACCCCCCTTTCAACCACCATAGTAGTTCGATAGTCTGCAATCGGCTGCTTCTCATTGATAATGTGATATAGAGAATCATGCTAAAAAAATAGGATGCATAAAATATCAAACATGCACAGAAATGATCTCTAGGATCCTTATCCTCCGCAGATCGATAGTACTGCATTAGTCTACATTTCTTTGACATAAGAGATTGGAAGATTGGGCTTGGGAGAGAAAAAAAGAGTAAATAGCTTGCTCTTGTACCATCGTTACTCAGCTTACACTTTTGCTTACTTTACTGTCTTTCTGTCTTTCTCTCTGCTTGTCTATCTACCTACCTATCTATCTATCTATAAATAAATCTTCCTGAAAGAATTGTTCTCGAAAATAGAACAATCGTTATGAATATTTAGTGCAGAGGAGTAAAATACATTGTAGGTTGCATTAAGAAGGTAAACTATTGCCCACCGAATATTTATCTAGCTATCTTTATTTACTCTTTCATACTCGTGTATATCTACGTACTATCTAGATAGGTAATACATAGGTCGCGTCGTACATGTGTATATTTTGGCGAGAAGAACACGTCTCTTCACTCTTTACAGTGATATCGATGGGGAAAATTTTTTCGGTAAAAATCAATGACACATTAATACGCTATTAAAATCGCCTTCGGCCGGCGGCTTGGCTCGGCTCGGCGCGGCGCGGAGCGGCGTGGCGCGTTATCCGGCGACGTTGGACGTTGTTAGCTTAAGCCTTAAAACGGCTGTCATCGTTTGACGGCAGTTCGAACTTCGGAGCGGATCGAAGGGATGGTTTGCTCTTCTCTTACGCTATACAGCGAAAGGGGTTCGGCTCTTAATAAAATATGTATTGAAGTGCTAGAAAACTCGATTGAAAGCGAATACAAAACGTCCGCGTCCGTACGTACTAACCGAGGAACGAACGCGAAACAAGGAGAAAGAAAAGGTAGGTATAGTATACGACGCTACACACAGTTTTCTTTTTCGGACGCGCTCGACAGGAGTGAAGAAGGGCACGCAGAATAGGATGGGATAGGATGGTGGGAAAAGAGCGAGTGAGAGAGAGAGAGAGAGAGAGAGAGTTGGTGTTTGTCGAAAGAGAATATAATTGACGAAATGAAAAACTCGCTCTCGACCAAATAGGCGCGTACGTACCTAGGACGGCGCCTCGCCTCGTCTCGTCCCGGACACCACCCCACCCCCACCCAACGACGTCAACTTTTCAAAAGAAAACCCATAGCTAAGGTAAAAAGGGAAATTCATCACGTCGAATCACTCATTCGTATGTATGTATAGGTATAGGTAGGTAGTAGGTACCTACCTATACCTACTTTTACTTTTGCTACACCGACGATGACGACGACCAGGTTTTTTTCCTCCCTTTCTTTATCGAATTCTACGAAAATGAAAAACGTAATTTTTTTTTTCCTCTATCGTCTTTACCGAAATGTACCGAGTATTAAACGAGGTTGTTGCGCTTTCTGCCGTTAATCTCGACCCATACCCTTCTTCTCCTTCCCTCTCGTCTACATACTTACACGCTATAATGCTAAAAAAAAATCTCCCTCTTTAGTTCCTCAACCCGCCACAAGCTCCATGTCCGCACTCCAAGCTCCATTCTGAATTTTTTTCCTTTTTCAGTCCAGAGCTTTACAACTGTACCGTCTGTATTTTTTGGTGCTGGACATTTGGTTGGATTTTTTCCTTATTTTATTTATTTTTATTTTTTTGTTTATTCAACACGAGCAACGACGATGGTGGTTGCTGTTCTTTAATTTACTTTCACTCTATACGATGCCATGTGTCAGGAAAGACCTTCGCGCCGCCAGCTATATCCTCTCTCTTATCTTATTATCGCCTAAAATCTAGGTTATTCGCGATCAATCGGTAAATTGAAAATTCGACGCTGTCTTTTTAAATATTTATGCCTGTTTTCTGCTGCTACCCGCACCATCCTCCAACTCTGCCAAACTTTCTTCTGCGTATAAATGTACCTACCTATAATATACCTTGTACGAATGTTTGAAGCTTTGAAATCCTCTCTTCCTCCTTCACTCTAGGTATATTTTTTTTTGCTCTTTATTTTTCTGTTTGAATCGTCGTAACTCGTGCTGTAATTTTTTTCTCCTTTTATTTCGTTCTTCTTTCGCTTTCTTTATTCTTTCGGTTTTTATTTTTCGTAACAACTAAAACATATCTATATCTGTTGGGTAAAAGGCGTACTTATTTGATGGGGAAAGCTTTTTCTCGATAAAATGCCTCCTTTACAAAATGGCTTTTAAGGTTGTTTTCTTATTAAAAAAAAATGCGTAGTTTTAGGTGTGCGTATACAAGGTGTCCTGGTATTTAAGGAAGGTATGAATGTTACCAGGGTACAATACTTTTCCCCCGAATTTATTCACTTTTGTGAAATGTATGTATTTATTTTTCGAAATATGAAATATGTGTACTTAATTTTTCAAAATTTGGTCTTGGCAATTGTAAAAGTGAGGTATTGTGGGAAATGGTTTGGTCAAGTTTTTTTTTTAATTTATTTTAACGGACTGCCTTTCTACTTTTAAAGGTCGTTCTAGATTTTCATATCAAGGAATGATTTGAAAATACACCAAATCTCTAAATTTTCAAATGCCAATGCGAACAGTTTCAGTCTAATTTTCTTTGTCATATTGTTAGGTGGGTGGGGGGAAGGGGAGGACATCAAAGAAATACGTTTAAAATACGTAAAAGATCATTAAGACCATGTTTAGTCACGTAAGATATTTATTCTCTTGTTTTCTTTTTTTTCTACAAAGATTAAAATCAATTACTCAGCTCAAAAGTGATCAAGATATCCTAAATTCATCAAATGGACATAGTTGGTGATAGATTAGAAACGTATGAATGGAGATGACCTTCGGTCAAAATTCAGTTACATACAAATTCGGAGTGAGGAGACAATGCTTGAGAGGTGAAATTTGAAAAAATTTTTCGTTTTTCAACCAATTGATAGAAAATAAAAAAAAATGTATTACAAGTCTAAAAGTGAGCTTCTTACGCCAATTAGGAGAAGAGATACGAAGCGGACTTCCCATTTTTTGATCTTGAAGAAAGATCCTTTTCTCATATATCTATCTTCCAAATTGAGGTAGAGGTTTGAAATTTGGTTTGTAGATTCAGTTTTGAATTTTCTGTTTGGAGGTTTTGACCTCTCAGTCTCATTACACCTTCTTATAATTTCGAAAAAGTATTGTCTAGTGCAGTTTATCTTTTTTTATGTGTTGGTCGTTCCCATGTCCACCCTGCAACTTTAGCTAGTGGGTTGAAATTTGACATGCAGGTTCAGTATGGATTCTGGACGTGGGGGTTTTAATATTTATGCTTAATTCTTTTCAGATATGAAGGTTGGTCAGATTGAGTAGTAAAAATGGTCGAATACCTCTATCCATTTTTTTTTGTTTTTAATAGTTTCAAAAAAATCAACGAATGATGAATAAATGTTGAATTCAAATTTGAGTTCACAGCGAAAATACATTCAGAATTATGAATTTTCAACTTCAAAAATGAAAAAAGTTCAACTTTGTTCTTAATTGATATATTTTGCTCAATTTTCAACAAGTTTTCGAATTTACTTTCATATGTTTGAGCTTCATTTTTATATTTTTTGACAGTTTTTTTTTGTAAATTTTAGTAAATTTTTTTACACTTTTTCACATTTTTTTGTGTTTTTCTTTGTTTTGAACTACGTTTTAGAAACGTTTTTTATAGTTCAGGCAAATTTTAATGTTTTTAAATATTCTTTCTTCGTAATTTACAATAAATGTTCTATATCTTTATCAATTTTCGTAAACTTTTTGCGCCTTATTCAAAAATTTTTGTAAATTTTTTTTCCATTTTTTCTATCGATTTTTTGCAGTTTATAGTTATGTTTTTTGGATAAATTTTTGTATTTTATTTACATTTGGTGTTTTTTTAAAAATAATTTTTCGTAAATTTTCTATATTTTTTTACATATTTTTCAAATTTTATTTCTCCTCTATCAACAAAATTTTTTTACAATTAAATTTTAGCTAAATTTTCACAATTTTAACACTTTTTTGTCATTTTTAATAAATTTGTTGTTTTTTCTTCTTGCAATTTGGTTGTTTTTTCTGTCTATTTTCAAAAATTTTTCACAATTTTGTCTCGTGTTTTAGGTAAAATTGTATATTTTAAAATACTGCTCTACGACGTTTGTTCGAACCAATGTTTAATATATTTTTTATTGTAACTGATATATACTCGAAGAAAATCGGACTTCTTAAGCAGAACCCCCCCCCTCCCCACTCTACTTTGGAAAAAGGGATTCTCCTGGCATTTTTTTTATTTTACTGGATTCTGCAGAAGTTGGTGAGTGTTTAAAAACATACTTCGTGGTACCCATTTAATTTCCTTTTTTTGTGAATTTTAATCGGGTCAGGCCTATTTTTGAGCGAAAAAGCAGATACAAAGAACAGCGAAATCCAAGAAAAGAGTTACGTATTTCTGTATTCCCTTTTAGCTTTAAAAGAATTTGTTTACTAACTTTTTTGTCAAGAGTACAACAACTCATATTCTGGATGAATTAACACCGATCCTATAATTTATTATTGTGCAACTCGATTAAGTCAATATATTCCTACTATGTATCCTAATTCAAATCAGGCAGTTGCTTGAAAATTCGGAAAAATAAAATGTTTCCAGTCTAGTTAATTATTCAGAAAATCTCATGGCATAATTTATTTCTTCTTTACTGTCACTAGAATTTTCTGTCTTGATATGTTACTAAAAAAATCAGTGAAGTAGGTAAACCTAGATATTCGTTTGGAATTATTTTTATTTTTCCTCTTGATTAATATGCTAACAAAGGAACAAAGAACGTTATACAGGGTTACGTCTGTCTGTCGATCGGTCTGAATTTACAGTTAATTTCTATAGAAGCGTAAAATTCGAATTTTCTGTAGAGCGTAAATTGTTCAATTAACCGAATTTGAGTTAGCTATCTGAATGTTTATGAGCCGAAGTAAATTCGTAGTATAAAAATACATTCATAGGAAAGGGGATTTGTATTTAAGCCTTGGCTGTACCTTTAATAAGGTTAGATAATTTTTATCGAATAAAAATTTCCAATAAATTACTTCTGAACAGGTTGGTCAATTTTAAGAGCTATATAGAATACATTGTGTATGAATCTACTACCCACTACCCAGCCACCCAGTTACCACTTCCTAGTGCTTACGATTAGAGTACTTACGTTAGCATACGTGTGACGTAACTACTGCTTTAGACAGCTTGTCATTAAAAATATTAAGAGACAGGATGTGTAAACAGCACATTTATTTACATCTGTAACTGATATGTACGTAAATTCGCTTCGAACATCTGTCAAAAAATCTTACCCTTTGGTGCGTGTACACTCACCCAGTATCTAGTACCTAAGGCTACCTACCTTTGTATGTAGTATATCATGTACGTATTACATACGTTAATGTGAATGTACTTATAACAATATAATAACTTGATATGCCGTGAAATGTGAAAATACACGTATTGTATGGGGTTTTTCTGGCACGTGGTAGGTAATTCGAATTAAACGCGGTTACTTTATTTTTTTCCCTCAGTACAGTGTGACCAAAGGATATAAACTCCTACGAATATCAGAACAGTGTGACCGTTGAGCTCCCATTGTCCCCCTTCACAGTGCCGAAAAAGTAGTTAAAGCGGTTTTTGTCAATTTTCAAGTTTTTCATTCGCATGCCTACTTCACTCCCTCTTCCAATTAAGTTTGAGGTTAAAAATTGGCTCGTAGATTCATTAAAGGCTCTAGGTGTGCTTTTTGGGAGTTTCAACTTTTCAGCTCCGTTGCACCTGCTCACAGCACTGCAAAAGTGAGTATCTAGATTAATAAGGAGTTCTACATGTGTTTTTCGTTTTCATTACAAATGAATAGTAAAATTCGTTTTCCGAATTGTATCATTTAATAAATTGTTAATAAGTTGTTTATTTTTTCTACACTAGGATCGCTGTAGTGCAGTGATCCAATTGGGTGAAAAATGAACTTCGGAATCTCTATCATCTGTTTTCGACTTCGATCATGTAGCTCATGTTATAATAGACTGCTTTACCTTACGGAGCGCGTAGCGAAAAATTCTCACAATATCTATTCCATTCTGCAACAAAGGTAGTAAATAAACCAATATCGCGCATGCGCGAAATACTGGTGTTATCAGTTGATTTGGTTGATTGCTTGGTTGTTGGTTACCTTTGATTCCCGCGACAAAAATACAGCAGATGAATAAACTAGACGCAGATAGGAAGTAGCTCAACTGTACCAGCCCCACGCATGCGCAGAAAAATGCTTATATTTCCTTACTTGTTTACTTGTAGATGTTTAGAAAAAATCTCAGCATTGAACGAGCAGTCTATTATAATCTAAGATACCTGGTCGAAGAAGATGGCTAAACTAGATGCAGAAGTGGGTGGTAGTTCAGCTGTACTAGCCCCGCGCATGCGCAGAAAAATACTTATATTTTCTTGGTTGTAAAGAAAATCTTAGAATTGAACGAGCAGTCTATTATAATATAAGCTACATGGTCGAAGGTTTCCGATTAGGAATAAATGTCAAAAGATGGAAATTTTCCATTTCTTTTGTGTGCGTAGTACGATCCCAGCGGTTTTATTTTGAACTATTTTATTTCAGTGCTATTGCGCCTTATCATAGTCTTGAAAAAGTAGTTTTTAATTACCCCAGTTTGTTCCACCATTCTTCTCCTCCGAATTGTCGTAACTCCTTTAAGGCTTTGAAATTTAGTGTGTCGATTTAGTAAGAATATAAAAATGTGATTGGGGTGGGATGGGGTGAAGGGTACCATACCTTTTAGCCACATTATACCACTTTACAGCCACAAAATAGTGGTTCAAATCATAGCTGGTTCTTATTCAGATTATATATGTCAATAGAGTCTGTTGTGGACCATCGATCTATAGCGAATGATAAAGGATTATCACTAAAATCCACTTTGGAGTTCTAGACCACTATTGAGACTAGTTTTGACCAAGTTGAATATTTATTCCTCCCCCTCCTTTTTCCACCGGCATTAAAAATCGTTTACGCAGCTCTATACTGATTAAAATCAGTCAAATTTAGGGCAGAAGGTGCTGATGGCAAAAATTTCCTATTAAAAGTAAAGAAATATAGGGTTTTCCTTTACTTGGCCTTGAGAAAAGGCTGTTCCATGCTGATTGTTTCATGTTTATCTCCTCGTGGATTTGGTAAAGGTTCTAGATGTGCTTGTTGAAGTTTTCAACTATTCACTCCAGTATTTTCCTATACCCCTCCCAGAGCCTTTTTTAATTCCATGTACAAAAAAATTCAGGTATTATTTGAGCCTGATTTTTTATGTCATATTGCCAACGAAAACCAGGTTATTATGGGCTATTGACCTACGGCGTATGTAAGGTGAGGGAAGTATCACCAAAATCCGTTTTAGGGTCCTAGAAGACCATTGAGACCATCGTTAGCCACGCCATATCTTTATTCCTTTTTATTTATTTTTCTCAATTTTTATTTCGAAAATTAAAAATTATTTGCTCAGCTCGATACTGACCGAAGTCAGTCAAATTTAGGCAGTGGGTCTAGTTTAATGGTAGGCTTGATATTTTAGATGGTGGATGATTTTGGGTTGAAATTCAGTTGTACACAAGTTTGGGGGAGGGAGAGCTGAGAGATTTAAATGGAAAAAAATTGTTCGTTTCTAAAGCAATCGATATAAGGTGAAAAGTAATTATGATATATTTAAAAATCAGCTTTCTAGGTCAATTAAGACAGGAGATATTGAAGATTTTTCCTCTTTTTGACCTTGAAAAAGGGTTGTCATAAGTGTATCTCACCTCTAAATGGAGTTAGGGGATTGAAATTTGTCATACACGTTCGGGTAAGCGCTTAGTGCCTTTCGAAGAATTCAACTTTTTAGCCCCTGGGCTTTTGACCAATTTTTCTTATTTTTTGAGTTTGACTCGAGCACATCTTCTTGCCTCGAATTGAGCTAGGTGGTTGAAATTTGGCGTATAGATTTAGTAGTGATCCTACATGTGCCCTTTCACAGTTCAAACTTTTCACCCCCCCTCCCCCCATTATACGCCTCGCAGCCCTGAATAAGTGGTTCTTTATACGTTTTTTTATTTTTCGAGTTTGCCCCAAGCATATCGCTGTCCAAATTGAGCTAGGAGGTTGAAATTTGGCGTGCTGAATTAGTAGGGGGTCCTGGATGTGACTTTTGAAAGTATCAGTCATTCGCTGTAATATCTACCTGTACTCCTACCACAGTATAAGATAATGGATCACGGAGCATTTCTTATTTTCTTCCATGAATGGGCCATTCTTCAATCGACTTTACGTTATGAATATCATGCTCAAAAAATAACGTTTTGCGAAGATTTTTTCTACCTATAAAATAATTTGTTATTTATATACCTGGTTTACCTACCAACTCGTATTTTTAACTAATACATATGACTGATTTACCTGTCAATTTAAAAAGCCAAATATGTGACTTTTATCACGCTATTCTTGGCATGTAAATTTCGAGGCTAATTTTACCATTTAACCTGTTGCATTTTATAACATATCATGCCAAGTGCGCAACTTACCCAAATATACGTATATGGTGCTTTTTGTTTGGGTACCATATGTGACACAAGTGTCTCAACAAAATTACAATAAATAGTCTTCGTATTGCTGAAACAAACATTATTTGTACATGTAATACAATATATTAACATTTTTTTTCTCATGGACTTATCAGTGCTTGTTGACTTAAGGATGTCATAAATTGTATCTGGTAATTCACAGATATGAAATTTCACATCTTTTACTTTGAAATTATGCGAACATAAGTAAATACAGTACTTCAACCATCCAAATCCCAAGAGCTTATAATTATTCACACTTGTACACTATGTGTACATTGATACGTATTTTTCATGCAGACTGAAATTAGAGTTTGGTTGCTTCGTGTAAGATGGAACAGGATAGAGATAGTTTTTTCACACGACTACTATTTGGCTTGAATTTATAGTCAACGAAAACCAAGCAATTAGGGGCTATCAGCCTATGGCAGTTAAGGGGGAGGGACCTTCAACGAAATCCGTTATAGGGTTCTAGAAGACCATTAATACTTTTTTTTACATCCCAAAACCAAAAACCGTTGACTCGGCTCGATACTGCTTAAATTCGGTAAAATTCAGGAAGTAGAATTTCATGTACACGAATGGGAATGACTTAAAATTGAAATCTACGCGTATTCAAGGTGTTAAAATCGTTTAAATTATTTGTTTTTGAGTCATTCGATGAAGTCCAAAGTTGTTTAACATTTCAAAAATCAGCTTCTTAGGTCAATTAAGAGAGGAGATATGGGATGCTTTCCCCCTTTTAGGTCTTGAAAACAAGCTGATCTTTGCACATTTATGCTTCAAATTGGAATAATTATAAATTAAGTGGGGATCTTAGACGCAATTTTTGAGGGTTTAGACTTTTCAACAGTATTGCGCCGCCTCACAACCGCGAAAAAATTATTTTTAGTAGGGTTTTCTTATTTTTCGAGTTTGTTACGCGCATTCCTCTTCCTTCCCCTCTAAATTGAATAAGAAAATTTAAATTAGATATATAGATTTAATTAGGGGCCTTGAACTTATTTTTTTTTTTTTACTTTCGACTCTCGACTCTTGCACACGTCATTATAGTCCTCAAAAAAGTGAATTTTTGACGGTTTTTGCCATTTTTTGAGTTTATCTGACACTCATTTCCTCTCAAAACTCAGCTATAGCATTGAGATTTTTTTCATAGAAAGCTCTAAATGTGCCTCTAGGAGGTTCATGCTTTTCAGGCCAATAGAAATTGCCTTAGCTCATCTCCACATTCGACTAATGGTCCAAAATTGGTCAACTAGATTCAGTTGGAGATCTAACGTGTCTTTTGATTCATTCCGAAGTCAATTTGAACCCTTACTCCCATGACTTATTTAGAAAAAGTTAAAGAATTCAAACAACCCTAGCATACATCATGGTTGAGAGTAATTTAAGGATGAAAAGTTTAAAGCTCCGAAATGAGCACTAGATCCACACATAATGTGTTAAAGCTCTTTGATGTTTGAACATGACTTTGTAAACTTCACCATCCTCCATTAACTCCTTCAATTTTTCATTGACTAGAATTCTAATCAAAAACCATCCTCGCGTGACCCAATTTGAACAAATTTTTTTACTTATATCGAGTCTAGTGAAAATTTTTTCAAAGTCGAAACCACCAAAAGGCATATCGATGGTGCCTACAGACGAAACGTACCGAATTTCAACTTCCTACCCCAATTTGGAGGGGAGTTATGCGAGGAACAAACTCTAAAAATTAGAAAAATCTACCTAAAAACCACATATTTAGGGCTGTAAGGGGGTGTAATGGAGCTGAAAAGGCGAGTTCCCCAAAGCGCACATCTAGAGCCCCTAATGATAGTACATGGTTAATTTCAAGTTCCTAGCTCAATTTGGAGGAGAGTTATGTGAGGGACAAATTCAAAAAACTGAAAAAAAGAGAAAACCCGATCAAAAAACTACTTTTTTGGAGCTGTGAGGAGGTGCAACAGAGCTAAAAAGTTAGAACTCCGAAAAGGCACATCTAAGGCCCCAAATAGCTGTACATACCAAATTTAAACTTCCTGGCTCCATTTGATGAGGAGATAGGGGAACAACAGCCCCTTTTCGAAGTCAAAAAGGAGAAAAATCCCCATATCTCCCCTCCTAATTGATTTAGTAGCTTGATTTTTGCATATGTTATTTAACTATTTATTCTCTATCAATGGGCTAAAAAAGTGGGAATTTTTGCGTTTTTGACCCCTTTGCACCTTCTCCTCGAAATTGGGGTTTACCTGAATTTTGACCCAAGTTCATCCCCACTCATTTATGTTTAATCCGCCGCCAAACTGAGCCTCTTCTAGGACCCCAAAATGGATTTTGTTGGTATCCCCCCTCATCCGCCATTGGTCGGTTTTCATTGATAATATGACATAGAAAATTAGGCTAAAAACAAACATAGATGTATCTTTCAAAAACTTGAATTTTTCAGCTTCAAGGGTCTCTCGTCTCCTCCTCTTCTACTTCCCCTTCTAAAATTGAAATATTGGTAATTTTAAAACATTTATGTCACGTTTGTATCCAGCTTCGGTTTATTAAAAAGGTTGATGAAGTTGATGGATTAGATGGTAGGAGGGGAGGGGGGTATTTATTTACTAATACAGCATCTGGATTTCTAATTGAAGTAGGTGGCTAATTTTTGAATATGATTTTTCAAGTGTAAGTACTCTATCGATTGGCAAAAATCCCAATAATTTTGGTGATTTTGAACCTCGCTGCCTCTTCTACCATGTTTTTAACAGGATTTAATTTTGGACAAAATTCATCTCCATTCATATATCTTAAATGTACTTTAAATCTAAACCTACTGGCCGAATTTCAGTGATTTTGGTCGGGGGTATTGAGCTGAATGAATTATATTAATGCTCGAGGGAAACGATTAAAAAATAAAAACAGATATGCGACGAGCCAAAAAATTAGCTTGATTGTCTTCTAGGACTAGGTAGGCCGTAGTTATTTTGATGCCTCCCCCCCCCCACCTTGGTCACCTTCCGTACGTCGATAGCTCAAAGTCAATATAATACACCTAAATGCGAATATTCTCAGTGCAGGTGGAAAGACTCCAGGCTCTTGAAATGAGCATTTACTTTTAACAGATATTCATCTTCTTTCTCCTTTATTTCCCATCACAATACAAATACCTACTGATTTATTAGGTTTCTCTCTTCAACTGCAGTCATAATAGGAGGGTTACACACACACGCTTATTGATACACACAAAACATATTCAAAAAGACCCAATTTTATGGATGGAATATTTGAAGAGCCAAACGGAGCTTTCACTTTCGTAACAGTATTTTTCTTCCTTATATAAGTAGGTAGCTAGGTACACAGCAGACATTGGCCAAAGGAAAAATTACGTACCACTTCACATTGACCACTTCTTATATGTATACAACATAACCTATTGTGGTACATATTTGTATTACATTTATACTCTGCAGCCACTGCTATTCAATAGTGTGGTTTTTTTTTCGCGTTTGCGTGTAGTGTACAAACGTACACATAATCGTCGTATCGTCGTCCAAGGTGACGTCATTATTTGTGAAATATGTAGAAAGAGAGAAATGGCTCGTATAGTACACATAGGCGATGTTATCGCGTCAATTTGACTCAGTGTCATTAGTACTGTTTGTCATTTTGCTCATTATATTCAAGCTGGCTGCGGCGAACGTGTAGATATGTATATTTTTTTTACGTGTTTGTAAAGTTATCTGCTCGATTGGTCGTATTATTATCCCCTTGATGCCGATATTTCATATACACACATACATTAACAGACTCTATCGATTGATATTTACATAGCTATCTGCTTGGTGGAGTTTATTTTTTTTATTTTTTCGGCGTCCCGGCCTCATGTATCCGACACCGACAGGTACTTCTGGCCGTGTAAATATCTTGCGATGCGGAGCGTTTCGTATACGGTCTACGGTGGTGAAGTCACGTGTAGGATGTGGTGATACGAGTACCTACCCAGTACCTACTACCTACTACCTTTACCTACGTAGACGTATTGTATGCCCATTATCTACGTTGAGAAGGAGTATTTGATAGCAATGTTTATACACGATGAATATGTGGATAAGCAATTCGAGTATCTGTACTTTCTTCTCCTTGTCATTGGAGCGATTTTTCACGAAATGTCCATATTTTTCAAGCATATTTAGGACCAATTCGATTAAGAGGGAGTGGAAAATTTGCTTACTTCCTAATAGGTACTAAATTTTCCACGTATGCGTTGAATCAATTTGAAACGAAGGATCGCAATGAGTTACTTCTTGAGTCTAATTTTTGTAAAATTTCTTAAATACACGAATTGTTCCATTCATGGAGTAAAAAAAAGGATCACTCTGCGATGATTTTTCTTAATATCAGTGAGGAGTTTAAGTTTACAAATTTCAACCTTCTAGAATAATTTGTAGGGCAGAAAACCCAATTTAAAAATCACTCTTTCAGAGCAGTAAATGGATTAAATAAGGCAAAAAGTCAAAAACCTCAAAGGACATATCTAGAATCCTTACTAAATTTACTCACTAAATTTTAACCTACTGGCACGTTGGAAGGCAAATATATTATGTGAAATAATCTTCAAAAATAAGAAACCCGATTAAAAACTACTCTTTCAGAGCTATGAAGTGCTTAATTTGGGCTAATAAGTCATATTTCCTCCCCCTCCTATAAGCCACAATCCAGACCTCAAGGGTACTGAGATTTAGCTTCCGACGTTTAAGACAGGTGAATTAGTCCTATCGACAGATTTTGAAAATTATCATGTTGTAGGTCTGTGGCCCACTACCTAACCCACCACGATCGATCCGCACTCGAAAGGGCGCGAAGATCGTGGTGTCGAAGGGGCCTGTGAGCGCACTACAATAGTGCGCGCGCTCTCGGACCCTGCGCGCGTTCGCACTCTGAGAAGTGAAGAACGGAAAGAGCTAGGACATGAACAGGAGGCGTATTTGGACAGAGTGTGTTTTTTAATATTAAAACAACTTATATTTATATGATTTTCGTTAAAACTAGTTAACCAATACCGACCGAGCAAACAACGCAGTGAAGAAGTGAGTCACCACGTTCTTCGCTACAGTAATTTTCTACGTAACATGTATAAATGTTCGTTGGTATGGTATTAGTGGGCGAATAATAAAACTAATGCATAACCCTACAATGTATTATTTCCGGGCATCCCTTCAAAAAAAAAAATTTCCAGCGCCAGGACCATCCTGTACTACACCTCTCCTCCCCTGATGTGGTGAAAAACGTATACTTCCCATCAAAAAATCATCACCAAGGTGTGTTTATTCTAGGTCATTGAAACAGATCCTGATGTGTAGAGAAAGGAAGGAGCTATATGCCACAATTCTTTCAAATTTTTCCACCCAATTGATGGGTAGAAATGAACAAAAGGAAATACAAATTTGAGGTTATTTTTATACTGATTTTCTACATAACACCTACTCAGAACTCTTTGCACACAAAGAGTAAACATCGATATTTGAAATGTAATTGGTACAATTTTTTTCTTCTTTTTTTTTTTTTATTCAATACTTGTCACTTGGTAATTGTCCCTAACATTTCAACTTAAAATCATAAAATCAACCGGGGTCAAGGTCAACTAACTTTAATCGACATGTCGATTTGAAATCTTAAAATCAATTCACGGTCAAGTTCAACTGTTGGCGGGTTAACAGATGACGACATTTCAACTCAAAATCATAAAATCGATTTTAGGTCAAGATCCTCTGTTTTGATGAGTCAACTTCAAACATCTCTAATTTTCTTGAACATTCCAACTTGAAATCATAAAATCAATCCTTTATAAAATAAGTCCACTGATGCCTATCCAGGTCATAAAAATCTCAGGGGTGCTAGTCAAAACCATAAACTTTAACCAATAACCACTAATTAACCATAAATTTTGAGCTAAAATTGATAACCCAAAACCACAAATAACCAGAAACCGCAACCCATATTTCCAAAAACCTTAACCAAAACTGTAACCATAAATAGATAATGTTAGTACTCCATCCTTCCTGAAAAAAGTCCATTGATGTCTTTCCATGTCATAAAAACCTGTCCACTGATGTCAATCCAATGATAATGTCACACTGTTGATGGTACACTTAATGTCATATAATATTGATGATTTTTCCAATATTGTCAATGAAAACCAGACCCCTGAAGAACTGGGGAGGGGAGGTATCAGCAAATTTTTTTTTGAGGTCCTGAAAGAAGTTGAGATCATTTTTGGTCATGATCGATTCTGACTCCCTTTTTTTTATTTATTCATACCTCTTCGTCGCTTCGCTTCCTATAACTAAAAATCATTTGCTCTGCTGGATACAGACCACAATCAAACAAATTTGAATAATGGCTTCGAATGTCGACGAATTTGATATTTTTGAGTTGAGATGACCTTAGATCAAAATTCAGTAGTGTCCAAATTTGAAAGAGGATGTGCTGAGGGGAAAAATCACTAAAATTTTTCTTTTTTACGTCAATTGATAGAGGATCCAAAGTTGTATATCATATCCAAAAATCAACTTGTAAGGTAAATCAGGAGAGGAGATATGGGAGGTTTTCCATTTTCAACATGGATGTGTCTTTGGGCTGGGGGTCATTTTTTGATAGTGTGGCATTTAAAATTTTTGATTTGAAGTTTTTGATTAAAAATTCGCGATAAAAGATAATTTTAAATAATTTTTGCATTTTATGTTGAAATTTTATTCAGCAAAATTGAAAAATGAAAAAAAAGTTGGAAAAATGAAAAAAATTGATAACTTTTGCACTTCATGTTTAAATATTGACTTGAATGTCCAATTAAAATAATTAAAAAATAAAAAAAAATAAAAACTTTTTAAATTTAAAACATTTACTAGTACATACAATGCAACTATAACAACAAAATATCAAAACTGTCAAAAAATCTTCCCAGATGGTTCTAAAACAGAGTTGGGTACTGGCTATGCATGTATCATAGACCACCATCACTACTCCGGATCTCTTAATCCAATTTCATCCGCCTTTACTGTAGAACTATTTGCCATCAAAATCACCATATCTACCATCACAAAAATCCATGAAACAAAGGACTTCCTCGTGCATGTAGACTTTATGAGTGCACTAGAAATAATACAAAAAGTGAACACAAATAATCTACTTGTCCAACAAATCCACACACTCCTGAATATTACAAACGCTATGGAAAAAAAATGTAGTCTCCCTACAGATCCCAAGTCACAAAGGTCTGGAACTAAATGAATATGCAGACCAAACAGCAAAACAAGCAAATACTTTCCCAAATTATCACCAGCTCCTATTAAACACAGAACTATAAAATCACTGGATAAGAATCATACTACAACAGTGGAACTCAGAATGAGACCTATCCAATACACGACTGTCAAAATACAAAAAGTACTGCAAAAGACTGCATAACATCGCAATCCAAAACAATTGCCATATACTAATCAACATCGCAATCAAGTGAGTTTTAATTGGACACAACAAAATCACTCATGATTACCTTACCTTTTACAAAAGAAACCAAAACCAGAAATATGTCCTTTCTGCCAAGTGCGCAACTTCAACACCAACCAACTTTGTTTTAAAATGTCAAAATTTTAGCTATATCCGAAATAACCTCAATTTTAATAAAATAAGAATTTCAGACCTAACCAACTTATCAAAATTCCTAGTGAGAAGCAAATTCTATACACATATGTGAATAAGCGAATTCATAAATTATTCACAAAATAACCAAAATGGTTGAAGCGAAGAAAAAAATTGTATTCCTTTAAAAATAAGTAAAATTAAAAAATAAAGAGATAAAAAAATTTTAAAAATATAAAAATAGCAAAAATTGAATAATTAAAGTAATTGGCAAATAAAAAAAAAATCGATTTTTGATTTGAAGTTTTCGATCAAAAACTCGTGTTGATGATGATTATATATATAATCTTTATTTTTCTTGTAAATAATAAAATAAAATGTCAAAATTGAGTGAAGAGAAAAGTAAACATTTTTGATTTAATGTTTTTAATCAAAAATTCGTGATAGAAAATAATTATGAACGATTTTTGCATTTTATGTAAAGATGTTGATGATCTAGAATTTTTCACTGAAAGGGAAAAAGTGCCTACATTTTTTGACCTTGAAAACAGACTTTTCCTTCCATATCTCCTCTTAAAGTTCGTTTAGTTAGTAGAATTAGTAGAGATCGTAATTGTGCATTTGGGGGTTTCAACTTTTCAGAACCATTTCACAATCTTATAGCCTCAAAAATATGTTTTTAGGGCAGATTTTCTAATTTTTTGAGTTTCTTCTTCGCGTATTTTCCCCCTCCCACCCAAATTGAGTTGAGAAGCTGAAATTCGTTGTGTAGATTGAGAATACTCCAGACATGTCTTTTGGGGATTTTGACTTCTTCGCATTACATCGCATCCCCTCACAGCCCCAAAAATGTGGTTTTTGGTCAGTTTTTCTTATTTTTTGATTTTGTTACTCATGTACATATCTTGACTTAAAATTGAGCTAGAAAATTGAAATTTGATATGTAGATTGAGTATAGATCCTAGATTATAAATTTTGAAGGTTTTGACCTATTAGCCCATCGCACCAGTTCACAGCCCTAAAAATGTAATTTTTTCAGTTCGTTCTTCACATATCTCCCTTCTAAATTGAGCTAAGAAGTTGAAATTTAGTATGTAGATTTAATACAAGTCTTAGATGGTCCCTTTGTGGGTTTCAGCCATTCAATGCAATATCTATCTGTACCCCATAAAACTGTTCAAGAAAAAACATCTCCGAGCGTTCATTTTTTTATTCCACGAGTGAACAATTCGTATAACTTCTTTATTTTATGAAAATCAGATTTCAAAAGCTTCAAATTTCGTTTCATTCGTTTGACGGATGTTAAAAGATTGAAACGAGCCGAGCAACCAATCATCACTCAATATATTGTTGATTTTGATTTCATCGTCGATGAAATATCCGAGAGGCGGGAGACCTGCTGATAAATGAAATTTTTACGTAAAATCAATTTACTCCATTTGGCTGTTGGCGGAGCAGCTTTAACAGTAGCACACGGCAACATAGCTATGGGCACGTATAATTAAAGCATAAAAATTAAAAACTCTTCGTTTTCACGATATTATCTGATCGACGATTGTAGAAAGCTAAATGAACAAAACACGAAAAAGCTTTCGTTATACGAGCTGCTGACTGCGATGACGATGACGATGGTCTGTCTACGGATTGGGGAAAAAAAAAGCTACCCAGCATTAGACTGCTATATACATAAATATACGTATGTGTAGGTACAGGTACCTCTCTAGGTCTCTACCTATAAAGCATTTAAATCTATAAACGAAGCGCTTTTCCGAACAACATTAAGCGTATTACGCAATGGTGCGAACTTGGACGAATAACAATCGATACCAGGTGAAAAGGGACGTAGGTCGAGTGACGTGGACCAACGAACAGAACAGTACGGTACAGTACAGATCTATGTGTTTTTCATTTTGAATAATTAATGGCGAAAGGCTCAGGAGCAAACAACCTCTTATGGCTTATTCATCGCTTATTGCAACCTCTGCGCAGTATACTTTTTATCCAGTCACGCCAAGCCGCAGTATAATAATCGGATACCCTAAAAACCCCTATATCCTCGCCCTTTTATCATATTTAACAATCAACAATCTCTACCTACCTAATATGTATGTTATGTACCTTTATAGTTTTTTACTCCGGTTTTGAAAACCGCTCTCTTTTTCTACATACAGATGCAGGTTCATGTTCAAATGGTGCAGGTATTGTTGTTGGTACACCTTTGCTAAATATATTTTCTTGTAGACGCCTCCTATTTGTGTGAGTGAGGAGTGAGTGTTTTTTTTTTTTTTTTTACTTCTTTCACATTGGATGACAATTTTATAGTATAGCTATCTTATCTGTTCTATGCGTATAAAATCTACTAAAACGATCAATAACAGATTTATTCGGTTAAATATGCGAAAAATTTTCTACCCTTTGGCTCATCGTACGATGATGAATAATTTGTTAGAATCGAGTATACCTATAAAGTATACCTAATAACACAATGGGAATTGAAAGAGCAGAAGAGCCGGCAACGCTGCACTATTTCTCTTTATTCGCCTTATAAAGATTAATATTTCATCATGAAAGATTACTTCGCCGGCTATATTATACTTAATTATGCGCACGTTTCGTGCAACTTTCTTTTTTTATTTTTATTTTTCTGCCATAAAATGAGCCAGCCAAGTTTTTTTTTTTTTTTTTTACTTTTTCGAGAACTGATTAGCGATCCGATTCCTTTGACCTTTTTCAAGTCTAGGATAACTAAGCTACTTTATACCCTGACTTTGGCTTTCTTTAATAAAGGAATTCCGTGTTTTGCAGATATTTGAACCGGTAAGCGAAATTTCGCAATGTTTCAATATCGATTTTGTAACGTTTGACGAACGAATCGATCAAGGAGTGACTCCGCTGCTAATAAGCTGATTTTTCCACGTTATAAATAATCGATGTAAACCTGCCTATTGCTGACTATTGATGAGGGGGAGGGGGTGTGAATGGAGGAGGAAGAGAAGGAGATGGGAGTAGAAAGTCCAACGAAATCTGTTTCGTCGTCCTATAAAACTATGAAGATCATTTTTGGCCATATAAAACATGTATTCCTTTTTATTTCCAACCTTCCCCAAACGAAAAATCATTTACTCGGCTCGATACCGACCAAAATCGACGAAATTTGGGCAGTAGGCTCAGTCTAGGGATTAATTTGATGTATATTTGAGTGGGCACGACTTTCACTCAAAATTCGATCACGTCCTAATTTAGTGAACGGGGTAATGAAGGTCTAAAGTCGCAAAAATTGTTCGTTATTAAGTCGAACTACAGAGAATCAAAACTTATGGGAAGTATACAAAAATCAGCCTGCTACGTCGATTTGGTGGGGGGGGGGGAGGTATGAAGAATTTTCTTCTTTTTAGCCTAGAAAAAGGTCAGTCCAGCCAGTTATCTTGTTTCCGGATTGAGCTATGAGGTTGAAATTTGGCATGCACGTTTATTAGTAGTCCTAAATGTATTTTTTGAAAGTTTCAACTTTTCAAATGCATTGTCACCCTCCCCCCCTCTTTCCCGGCTGCCACGAAAAGTAGTTTTTTGGAGAGTTTTTGTCATTTTTCGAGTTTGTCCTTCTCATATCGCCCTTTCAAGTTGGTCTAGAGAGTTGAAATTCAGTATGTGGTTTTATTAGGTGTTCTAGATGTGCTTTTGGAGGATTTCAAATTTTTCGCCCCCATTGTACTCCATCGCAGCCTCAAAAAAGTAGTTTTTTATACAGTTTTTGTAATTTTCTAGATCATTTTCTCATATTTCTACTTCAAATTAAGCTATAAGAAGTTGAAATTTGGTATGTAGATTTATTAAGAGTCTTAGATTTTCTGAGATTCGTTGCACCCCCTCTCTTCTCCCTCCACAACCCAAAAATAATAATCTTCACTGCTTTTTACTAGTTTTTGAGCTTGTGTTGCGCATATCTCATTTTCAAATTGAACTGTGAGGTTGAAATTTCATACGTATGTTTAGCAGTGCCCCTAAATGTACCTTTTGGGCCGGAAACTGAAAAAACAGCAAAAACTCAATCTAATCCAGCCAAAAACAAGCTTATTGTGCTACAAAGAGATGAAATTGGCTTGAAAATTCGAAACTCTTAATAAACACATCTAGAGCCTTATATAAATTCACATGCGAAAAAGGGGGGGTTCGGTGGGAAACTGTCTTTTTTCCAGATCATTAATGGGGAAATTTGTTACATCTCGCTTCCCAATGGACGTAGGAGACTGAATTTTTAAATATAGAATACAATTTGATTCTCTATCGATTGGTTTAAAAATCGACAATTTTCGCGATTTTTACCCCTCAGCACCCCCTCCACAACATTTAAAATGGACATTACTGAAGTTTCAGCCACGGTCGTCCCTCATATGTACATTTAGCCCATTTCCAATGCAATCCTACTCCCTTAATTTGGGTGATTTTCTATCGCTACTAAGCCGCGTAAATAATTGTGTTGTGGGTGAGGCGCGGGTAAGGGAGAGGGGGGAGGAATAAAAAATATCTGACATGTTCAGAAATGGTCGTAATGGTTTTCTAAGACCGTCAGGGGATACTGTTAGTACACTTCTCATCCCTTATATTTATGGTATAATTTTCAGTCCCCCCATTTCAATGAGGAAGGAAGAGGGGGTTTAGTTTCGTATAAAGTGTAAAATGCTGGTACTGCTCAAATATATCTTTTTTGGGGAGTGCAAGGAAGACGGTAGAAGATGGAATTTTAACTTCTTACCCCAATATGGGAGGAGAATAAACTTCTGATAGAAGGATCCCCATGTTTTCATTTCTAATTGACGTAAAAGGTTGATTTTTAGATACGTGATACAAATTTTAATTGTTTATTGATCGACTCAAGAACGACCAGCTTTTGTATTTATTGCCCTTCTCCCCTCCCTCTTCAAATTTTGGTCGTAACTTAACTTTGACTATAAGTCATTTCGACTGGTATACATTTTATCCGTCAAGTTGGGTATCGAATCGAATGATTGATTTTAGTTTTTGGAGGTGGAAGGGAGAGGGTGGATAAATGTTTGGCATGACCAGAATTGGTCATATTATAGTCTCCTAATTCTAATGTAAAACCTTGAAATGGATTTTACTGATAGCCCCCTCCCTCGCTGCCCTAATTTGATAGATGGTGATACTGGGGATTCTTTGATGGAATGCTTAAATACGTTTCCATTTTTCAAAGTTTTTTTTCAAATCAATTTTCTAACTTGGAACATGTTTCGATGGTAATGTGTAGAATATTGTGTTTTTAGTGTCCACAATAAGTACTTCTACTCACTTAGACTAGGAAGTGTATAATTGATTTGAAATTTTATTTAAAATACAAAATGAAGGAAAATGGTAGTTCGAGGAAGGTTGAATATCGTGGAAATGATATTTTGTACAACTGTTTGGTCTTCCAACTTCAGTACGCAATTCAAATGAGCTCGCTGGGCATCTTTGAAAAGTTTGGATCAGCAGGCAATCCCTCGTTTTCGTCTGAGGACATATTAAATGTTATCGAAGTCTACGAAAACAATTTTTTTTTTCTGAGTAGAAACTATATGGGTATATTGTTATTAATTTTTCTGTTAATTTTTCACAGATTCACATGAAAAATACAACTCGCACATCGCTATCGAGACGATTTCACATTAACGATGATGCTGGACGCTAAACAAATGAAAATGGACGATTCTCCTCCGGTGGACGTGGACTTGACGAGTTTAAATTGGTTACAAAATTTGAATATAATGAGCGTGCCATCATTACCAACGCCGCCAAATTCTCCACGTAACGTTGCGCCACCTCCACATAATAATAAATCTATCAAGAAAACATTGCCAATGCTTCGGTTTCAATTATGTACGTTGAGAGTTGAATTAAATACATATGTAAAATAAATAGATAAAAATTGCTAAATTTAGTAGTTTTATGTGCCTCGAAATCTTCAACAATTTGTTGTAATCTTAATTTTAGATCGAATTTAATAAAAATTTTACTTACAGCTCCTTCCGCAGCCGAAGAGTATAAAATAAACGGAGATAAGAAACCTCCCTTTTCATATTCCACCCTAATATGTATGGCTATGAGAGCTAACAATAATAAAATGACACTGAATGCTATTTACAATTGGATCAAAGACAATTTTATGTTTTATCGAAACGCAGATCCTAGCTGGCAGGTTAGCCGCAGCCTTTTGGGGCCACATAAATGTGAAAACCTATAGCACACCGCACCGATAAGCAAAAAAATAATATAAGCAAAGCTCGTATCTAACTGACCATAAGCACTCGTGTAAAATATCACAAAATATTGTTTTCAACGTAAATAATATAATTAGCGGTGCCGTTTATAAATTAACAGCATCAATTACGTATACAACGCAACTTATGACTTTTCGCGCCGTTTGCTGTGCATAGGAACACTTGTATAAAATTTTCAATGTTTTATTACGTTAAATCACGCAATAATTGGAATGTCTGCACTATTAGACTACGAATAGGATGCGAGTTATTGAAAATAACTTTTATAATTGGTTAATAATTTGTATGTATATTTTTTTGTTCATAGATTAAGCACCTACAGGTATTTGTAAATACAGGGTGTCTGGGAATTTGTTTGCCAAACTTAAAATCTGGTATAACCGAATACCACCAAAAAAACATGCTTACACGAATAAATTGCATATTTTCAAAAATTGAAGGGGCGAATAAAATTTTATTACGTTCATTTTTTTGCCAAACAAAAAAATTAAAAGAGCTGTTAGTACATTTTAGGTTAATTCTTTGTACAAGAAATGTGATGGTAGCTCCTTCAATCTTCATGTAGGGCAAAAAAAGAATATAACAAAATTCGAGTCTACTTTCATTCTGCTATTCGTTTCAATCATTACTTTTTCTGGCGGATTTTTTCTATTGAACAGGAATCAATAGCCTCTTCAATTTTTCGATCAGACGTATGAAGTTGAAAATGGCGAAATTTTTCCAGTTTTGCATCCTTTAATCATTCCCATCATACTCGAGAAAAATAATTCTAATTTAAATTTTCAGAAAACGATATTTACTCCTTAGATTTTCCAGATAGGCAACTTATTTATATAACGTGTTCTTTTGGTGGTATTCAGTTATACCCGAATTTCAATTTCGTTAGATCGCTCATCAAACACCCAGTATAATATTTTCTGTCAATTTCAAGTAGCTATGAACTCGCACTAAATAGGTACTTTAAATAATTGTTGTAAACTAGGTAGGTACCTATTTATTTGATAGATTTGACGAAACTCTTATATTTTACTCGTTTTGAAATCAATAACGCTGTGAAAATTTTATTGCGGCAGTATCAACGAAATAATTCAGACTAACTTGGCTATTAAGTTGTCATTTTGTGATAATTCGACGTGACGTCATCACAATGACACGAGAAAGTTAGAAAGTTTGCAAAGCGAGACTTAACTTAAATCCGTGATATCGCTTTTGCAGTATAATTATTAATTTATGGTGTCTTTTTTACGACGTTTATATTTCATTCTCGCGATGGTAAAGATATTTAAGTAGGTACCTACCAAGGTTTACAAAATGATGGCTACCAATCTGCGCTTATTGAAGTCTTCCAAGATTACAGCCACAGCATATTGAACGATGAAGAATAATCCGGGTACTATCTTTGATCAGATCTGTGTGAACTAGGGGTTTAATAATGAATTAATGATTTTGTTAAACTTTTAGTCATGCAGATTTGATAGAGATGAAACTAACGTCGAATTGTATATTCTATAATAGATAGATGCTGCTTAGTGGTCTGCGTGCTTTCCTATCTATCTGTGTGATCACTTTTTTTTTTCTTTAATTTACAAATGTACGCAATTTCACGTGTTTGTTTACTCTTGTATGCATATCTCGCACTTTTTTTCTTCTTTTTTTACATGATCAACAATGCAATGAAAATGTGTGTATTGAATGTTCACTTCGTATTTAAGTATCTAGCCAATTACTTTAATTGATTTTGAGTACCGCTAATAACTGTACGCGTGTTGTTTGTTTGCGCAGAATTCAATTCGGCATAATTTATCGTTAAATAAATGTTTCGTCAAAGTACCGCGATCGAAAGATGAGCCTGGAAAAGGTGGATTTTGGAAATTAGATTTAGATCGACTTGAAGAAGGTCAACGAACCAGACGACGTTTAGGTGAGTTAACGTATGAATGAGAAAATGCGTTTAAAGTAAACGATTGTCGGGTAACTCTCGTAATTTACTATTGAACGGTTGATCCAATCGAAAAATAAACGTCGGATTCGAAATCAGCACTATTGAAAAGCTTGAATTCGATATACATGATGATATGTTATCACTTTTTGCGGGGTTTACCCTAAAACCCCCACCCCATCACCTACATCCGTAAAAATCTACCAAGGTTGTGTTTAAATTATTAAATTGACTTCTAAAAATTAAAAATGATTCTAGCCGGATGGAAAATTATAACTTGATACAGATGTAATACTTGGAGCTGGTGGGAGGGTGAGGGGGAAGGGCCTTTGAAAAAAATGATAAAAAGTCTTCATATATATCGATTTCTTGAGGTTTTGGGATGATTATTTCAAAAACAATGGTAATTTAACGGTTTTGGTTGTTCCTTCAGAAAAAAAGTCTGATGTATATTTCAAATATCGTATTTAACAGCAAAAAAATTTTTGTACGATTTTTTTTTAGCTGAGAAATAAATTCTACTGCCTCCAAGGTACTAAATTTGTATGTTCAATTTTAACCCAGTTCGTCAATTTGAAAGGGCCTTAGGTGGTCGAAAAAAAACCATTTCTTTCTATTGACGCGGATATGTCTTAGGGCTGAGGGTCATTCGGTGAAAACGTTACGTTTTTCGCGTTACGTTTTTGTGTTACGTTTTCGCGTTAGTTTTTTGATTTTGTATCATTCTCATGGTTTTTGGGTGCTCCAAGTCCAAAAAGGATGTCCATTTTTGAAAATAAGAGCTCTTACTATTAGTAAGTGACAATCATGAGAATTTTGATTGATATCTTCGATTTTTTTCACGAGAGTATTACATTTTATCGTTATGTTGTTTTTTAATCGTTACCTTCAACTTATTTACTGTTATACTTGGCGAACTCGTCAAAATACGATCCCAAATATTCATATTGTGTGGTTATTTCTTTGTCTCAGGTCATCACAATGTGAACAATAAAAGAAACCGAAACCGACGCAAAGTAACCATCGAGCCTGCCAAACCTTCACCTGAAGAGGTGATATACCGTGCTCCAGATCTTGCGACTTTTGTAGATTCTGCACAAATTGAAATAATCGACGATAAGAATTTCAACATTATCGCCGATCTACCAGTACTCGAACCTGATTTAACATCAATCAGTTCGGAATTGTCTTCTCCAATTAATAACACTACTCTATCTCAAATTAGTATACCTTTGCCCGAGGATGATTTATCTAATTACATATTATCCAATATCGGATGGGATGATAGCCAGTTCGATATTTTAGATTCGTTATTAGAATCTCTGTAAAAAGTCTCATCATGTTTATACAGCTCCGCAACGATTTTCGAACTGATTTTACGAAATTCTGCTCATGTACTAGTCGATATTGTTACCATACCTACTCAAATACCTACTTATATATATATGAGAATGAAACGATGAAATTTCTGTAACAGAATGGATAACAACGAATTAAATCGAGAAACAAAAAATGAAATTCATGAGCTTCATATCGTATAACTGTGCCTTATATTTTGATCTACTTCTAGTCTAACGTACTACGTGTGCATTCCTATAAATATTTCTATGATGTAGATACAATTTATTTACCTTTTTTCTTTTTCGTTTTTTTTTTTTTTTTTTTTTTTTTTTTTTTTTTTTTTTTTTTTTTGAATTTCTTATAGATATGTGTATGATAACAATACCTATATTATATATAAATCGTCGAGCTTTTATACCTACCTTCGTTTAATTTTAATTTGAAACTGTTCGTGTTCCCGCGCAATCTCTACTTAAAAAATGATTGCTTAAGTGTTATTACGAGGGATGGACGTTTTATTCGATAATTATTTTTGTTACTTATGTATAAATTACTATAGTTGGTAGTGATAAATGTTGCCCTGTGCAACGAAAAACTATTCCGTCCATTGTTTTTACTATGTAATAATTTTAATACATATTTTGTGAGAATGAGAGCTATAGTATTAGAGTTTTAAGTTCAATTTACGTTTTATTTTTAATTCTAATAATGTATTTATCTACTTTGTGTCGATCGGTATTTGAAAAAAGGAATTGAAACAAAAGTAAGCAATTGAGAAAAGCAATAAATATTGATGTAAAATTCGATCATGATTATTTTATTTTTTCCATCGGCAATTAAACTTACAAAATTTGCTCGTATTTAAAAATACAGGTCTTTTTCGTCGAGAACCAGCAAACGCTCGAAATAGACTACTACTTCGTAATCTGCAATCTCGATTTGGCAAAGACCTGCACTAAATGAGCCGTAATTCGAAAAAAACGTTGAGTTTTTAGAATATTTATGCATTGCGCCTTCAATGTCGTGAAGGGTATGCAACTCATGTAACACAGTTTTGAAAAGTCTTTCAGGGAAAACGAATTTCCCTCAAAAAATATTATTTTACTAACCATCGCAGAATAACAAATTCTTCTTTGCCATTTATGTTTGCAGGTGAAGAAGTAAAAGAGGAATGATTTCATTTTTTATACAATCAGAAAATAGTGATGGAAATTTCGGATAATTTTTGTTATTCAGTTCTGCTATGATTCATAACATAAAACAATACGATTATTCACACGTACCTATTCACCTATTCATGGGTATATTTCTTCCATCTATGTAAATATGTTGCATTTCATATTCTCTTAAGGATTGGGTATTAGGTAACGAGGAATATATTAAAAATGATTCAGTTAGTTTTTGTTGCTGTGTTCTCATATAATCACATTATTTCAACACTTTAATAGAAGAATCTACAACACTGCAAAGTGTCTCTCACAAAAGTTGAAGCAATGAAAGGTACCTGGAAAGTTTTCAGTAAATTGTAAGTAGTTAGTCAGGTATGTAATTAATAATTAGTTTTTTTTTCTCATTAAATTGTTTTTGATTTTAATGAGTGTAAAAAGTTTAAAAGAAGCAAGTATTATTTACTTAAAATTTCAAAAAATTCATCTTTCTAAAGGAGGAGAGCATTTTTAAAAAAATTGTCCCTCATCAACTTGAAAGTTACTTAAAATAGCAATTTAATTGAAATCAATTTCATTCATAACGATTTTTTTATTATGCGTATTTTCAATCGAGTGAAAATAAATTTAACAATATTTCAAAGAGATGCTTAAAAACTACACGTACGAAGGTTAGTACCCGAGTGAAAATTTTGAAATCTTGATTCGTTGTAATGACCATAGCTATTTGATCTCTTCATTAGTCCTCTGCCTAACAATGGAATTCAATATTTCATTTTTCATTTGAGGCTAAGCCATCTAACACAGCTTTGGCAAGTGCTGGGTCAACTACATTCAGCGCGTCTATGAAAATTAAATCCCCAGCGACATCTGATATTTGTACAAATTGTTCAGATGAGGATGAAAGTGTATCGTTTGTACTAGACTGGCCGATTTTCGGAACTTTGAGTTCTAAATATCCTGCAATCTCTATTGGTGGTACATCCAACAATTTAAGAATCTCTTCATTTACATTACACAAATATGTGCAACCATTAGAGTTGTAGTTATCCAATACAGACATGTGTCCAGAACATAGTGGATTCTTTGTGTCACATTCAGCTGGTGTATGTTGAGTTATAATTATAACAGCGTGTTTTTTCAAATCCATAATAATTCTCCAAAATAATTTCACCGATATTTTATTTAGCATGCCATATTCGTATGTACCAGAGTACAAAGTGAGCTTTTGATTTGTCTAGAAGAATAAAATTAATTTATTCTTGCTTTACTCAAATTAGGTAAATACTATTATTTGCGAATTTCGTACAAACTTACTTGTTTGCTGAATAATCGGATGAAATTATCAAATTTTACCATACCATGATATATAACTTTATTCTCAGTAATCGGAGTGAAATTAAAAAGAAATTCTGTCGTATATTGCCATGAATAAGTTGCCATGTCGTATTGCCCAACAAAATCAAAAAGGTAATACTGCTATAAAAATTCAGATATTATTGAGGTATCTTGATCCTTTTACCTTGAGAACTGTTTCGAAAAAAATCTCTTTAGAATTTGAGATATAGAAATAGACTTGCATCATTTAATTGCATCAATTTTTCATTTAACTCTTCATCAAAATTTGATTCAAACTGTGCGACATGCACATAAGATGAAATAAGTTTCCGCAGCAATAAACTTGGAGATTCGATGCGGTGAGTCGAATAAATTGTCCCTTCGCCCAAGCGATAACATATCTTGTAAATGGACACAAATTTGATATCCTGTGTCATGGTTACAAATGAGAAAAAATATTAGTTAATCTTTTATGTACACTCATAAACCAACTAAATTTAAAACAAATGGCATTACCGGTTCATTAGGAATTGACACCTGAAAACCAACACTGTCTTAAGTAGGTAACATACCCATATTATTTGAATGAAGCGTTTATACCTAATGGTGTTTACTTCGATACTTACTTCTTTTCCATTTCCAAATTCCGCGTTAATATGATTTACCTATTTCTTTGTTAAAATAATTTTTCTACAAACTAAGTTACAATTTGATTATTATTTATTTGTTAGTTGAAGATCCGTATTTGTTATCTATTGTTATTTAAAGTGGGACTTCGCGTTTCGCGTTTTTTTTCATTGCACACTTTTTTTGTCAAAGGCACAGTTTTTAAGAGAGATGAATTTTGCGTTATTACTTCGTGTTAAGATCATAAATGAAAAATAATTAAGCGTATTTCAAAGAACAATGTCGCTTTGAAGTAACGGAACTATTGAATCCATTTGAAATGGCGCTCAATTGGAATTTTTGCCATTTTTATGAAATTTAAGTCATGTTAGTTCCGTTGGAAGTTTCTGCAGGATTTCTCGAAAACGACTGAACGAAATTCAATGAATTTTGGATATGTTGCAGTTCACAGTACACTCGACACGTGTACAGAGCCCTTTTTGAATTTTTTTACCCTAGTTAAAAATTATTTGAGCTTGAAGAAACTTGGAAAAAGTGGTCTCGTTTAACATAATAATATTCTTGCTAGGTACAAAAAATCAACAAAGGGCTCTGTACACCTCTCGGGGTACTGTTTCCTACAACATAAACAAAATTTATCGAATTCCGTTCAGTTGTTTTCGAAAAATTCTGCAGAAACTTCTAAAGGAACTGATGTGATTGAAATTTCTTAAAAAAGACAAAAATTCCGATTGAGCATCTATTCAAATAGATTCAACTATTCCATTATTTCAAATTAACATTTTCTTTGCATTTTGCTTAATTCTTTTTAATTATCAACTCTCAAACGAGAAAAAATGGAATAATTCATTTGTCTAAAAAATACTGCCTTAGAGGTTGGATATGCTAACTTTGCAACCCGAAGTTCCAGCTTAAACTAATTTTCAATTATTCCTTTTCAATTTTCATTTAACAAAACATCGTAATTTACATAATTAAAAATAAATAATTTGAAAATGATACCCAAGGCTGTAATGGTTGCAAAGTAGTTAGCCTAATTGGACCACAAGGTACAAAAATTAATTTTATTTTTTTCGAAAAATAAGGATAATGGTATAATTTTGAATAATTATATTAATTTACAGCGATGAATAATAGAATAAAAAACAATTTTCAGATCTATACTGCGTTTCAATAACATTTTACTGCAACTTTTGTAAAATAGCTGAATTTCTTTGTTTACACATGGAAAAAGTAATATTCCTCCTCGAAAAATTGTGATAGAGGATGAAATTTTGAAGAACGCTGAGTAAAACTCATTTCACTACTCATTGGGCGAAAAATGGGCATGTTAAAGGTCAAAAACGAATGTTAAAAATCAAAATTTCAAAAAAAAAGAAATGCACAACACAGTGTTCTTCAAAATTTCAGCTCGATTGTTTAATTTTTCGAGGAAAAAAATTATTTTTTCCGCATGTAAACGAAGAAACTCAGCCATTTTATGAAAGTTGCAATAAAATCAAAAATATCATCAAAATGCGGCGCAGATCTGACAATTGTTTTCTATTCTATTATTTATTGCTATAAATTAATAGAATTAATCCATATGGTACAATTATTCTTATTTCTCGAAGAAAATGCAATTAATTATCGTGCCTAATTGCCCAATTAAGCTGCACCCAGGGTTCTTTACTGATACCAATATCGGTTCGCATTTTCTGAAAAAAATGCTATTATATTGGCTTTGGTAACGAATATCAAAACTATAAGGTATTGGTATAATAATGGCATTGATCACTGAATTGTCAGCACTTGATATTGGTATTGGTTTAGGTTTTTGGAGCATTACGATATCGGTTTTGGTACTGGTTTCAGTCTTGCAAATATTTTGGTATTGGTATCAGTATTGGTATTGGTACATATTTGGATAAAAGATGCCCAAAAATTATTTTAAAAAGTACTTTCAAGTTACTGGGGAGATGAAACACTATTTTATAGCCCCCTCACTGATCGCTTGGAAGTACGAACAAGAGTTTATCTCCCTCATTGAAGAAAAATATCGTGTTTATCACAGTAATGAAATGATTTTCGACGAGTTTGAGTTATTTTCCTCGCTTTGCTCGTGAAACAAACCTCAAAACTCGTCAAAAATCACTTTCTATGTATCCCTTGGTGAATAATGTACTATTATTCTGTAGTATAATCCTTAGCAAAATGTTCAAGAACCATTACATTTTCAGTTTTTACCGGCAATATTGGTGTTGGTATGTTTTTTGGTATTTTGTTCATGGCTGGTATCAGTATCAGTATCGGTTTTAGCATTGACCTTTATGCTGTATTGGTTTGGTCAAAAGTGTTTTTATTTTGGTTTTGGTATTAGTATTGGTACCATATTTTTCAAATGATCGATTTTGGTATACTAGTATTTTTACAACTGTTTCCCAAAAAGCTATATTGGTATCGGTATCAGTAAACAACCCCAGTTAAACTTACTCTGCAACTATAAGAGCAATCTCTTAACTAGCGCTCACTGTGGATTCATTGGAAACTACTGAACCACTTAGTAGTTAGGTTTAGGTTGGGAAAATTTGGAGGTTTAGATTTGCAGTTCTGGCCGGTTTTTGCTTGTAATGATAATGCAATTATTAATTAATCCGTAATTTTAATCAAATTCGTAATAATTTAAATTTCCTAGATCGTTTTTTTTCGGGCACTCGTGTTGTATTTGTATATTCTTCATCTGATCTTTCTCAAATATGTAAGAAATGACGTTGATGGTGAAACTGTGTTCATGTGTTTTCATAAGTTCATGACAATTACCATTGAAGATTAGAAAATTTCATAAAATGATTCAGATTTCTTTCAATAAAATTCACAATGAAATTCTCGTGTCGCGATTTTCATCAACTTTTCGGTAATTTCTGTATTATTATTCGAGTTTTCATTCTGAGTTTTTATTCGATTATTCATTCGTATTTCCGTCTTGACGTCGTTTAGTTACCGGTACGCTTATGTTGATTGTTTTCTATATTTTCGTAGTGTTGTAGTTTGAGCTTCAGTGAACATCATACTTGAAGAATTCGCTTTGGATTGCTATATGGAGTATTCTGAAGTTCACGTCAAGATCCAAATCAGGTTAGCCGCAAAATTGCGTTCATTTCTTTACATTTTGTAATGATTTTCGTCCTTGTTCGTTGAAGTAATAAGTAGCTGTAGATTAATTATTTGCGATTATCGCTGAACCATGATCCGCCACCAGTCTAGGCTTATGGGTGAGATGTGAGTGGTTTTGAAATTTTGACGTATTACAATCCTGTTCTATGGTAGATTGGTAGAGAAAACCTCTTTCTGAGAAAATTTTATTATCGAATATTCTTGGCAAGTACCTACTGATTACTTCTGCTATTTTAAAAGAATAAAGGAAGATTTAGCTTACAACGTTATTACAATTATGGCATTATAATATTTTACCGGATATCCGACTTCGTAAAATTCTCCTCGTTTTGATGGACTGCACTCCTCCCCAGTTTTTTTTATCGAAGCTATCGCAAAAGCATAGCAATCCATTTCTCTTTCACCAGATTCTGTTCGTGCTGTGGATAATACACTGCCGTACATGGATACAATATTTGCTTGGATCCAGTCTTGTTGTTGGTATGAAATTTTATTAGTAGGAATGGGACACGCAGTTTCAAAATCTTCCTCAGAGTCGTCGTAGGAATAACTAATCTTTCCATGCTGTCGATTGTATTCCTCTGGTATTGCAGCCGAAAATGAGTTCGCCTTTTTTATCACAGCTAAAGGTGCATTGAATGAGTTTGGTATTAGAACTACTTCTGAAATGCAAAAATTGAAAGATTTGTTCAATTATAAAGATAGAGTTTGTATTTTAATCTGTTCACAAATTGCAAATGAATGAGTACTTCGCTCTGCTGAGGTTTCTTTAATGATGATGACAGAAATTGATAAAGTAATGACAATGAATAAACTTTGTCGCAAATTCATGGCTAAGAAATAAGTACACTGTATTAGTAATAATAATTATGAAAAAATTGAACGGGCAAATCACACCTCGATGCATACCAATGTTTCCTATAAACTGAAATTTAATATACGCTCATTGTCGCACTAGGCATACCTAAAAGCACTTGTATTACATTCTTTCATTAGACGAATTGAAGTTCAAGTAAAACTAAACAAACACAAGTGTTAAAAATTTACATCGTTCATCGTATGTATGTAGGTATGCGACATGCGAGTAGATTGGAACAGCGCACATAATCTTTTTTTTTTTTAATATTTTCTTTGATACAGCCGAAGTCAGTGTAACAAACAACGAACACGATTACTATATACATGCAAATGTCTGATAGGTTGATATTTTACACATCTTATTCATGCTTCGTTTCTACCTTTACTAAAACATTAGGATGAAAAATTTTTATTTCCCATAGGAGCTGAATTAACGATGCTGATGGTATTAGTTTCATGCAATTGAATCTTTGTCCAATTATTATTTATGAGCTTAGTTTCAAATCATTGGTATCAACTCTTAAGCCAATCAAATTATGTTGGTACCTACCAGCTATATCTGCATAAAATGAAAGAAATTGATATCGCTTCCAAGAGTGGACTTCTTGCCAAATACAAGAATCCAATATCCGGTTGTTAAACTCTAAGTCTCTAAGTGAGAGGCTATTTTATTAAGGATGTAGGTGTTTGCCTATTTGGTGACCTGTCAAGCAAGTATTGGCTACTGCATTGTTTCATCACCAACCATACTGAGTAATAAGACATCACTTCAGTAGTAATGCTGGAATCATCTAACAACCTGTCTCTGAAGCTGGTTCAATATTTGAAATGAAGAGCCTCACTCTACAGGAACTTCGAGGCTATGTTATCACTTTCAAAAATTTCCATTCTTATGGCCCATCCCCTGTTCTCATTCAAGTTGCTAATCGGAGATTTTACTTCCACTTGAGCACACTTCAAATGGAAGATACGAGGGAGTGCAAAATATCAACAAAATCTATTTTAAATCATTGGAACCATTTTTGGACTTGTCACTTATTTATTACTTTTATTTTTTTCCCCTGCAAAAAGTAAAATTATTTATTCCATTTAGCACCAACTAAAATTATTCAAATTCAGCCAATAGGCTATATATATATGAGTGGAAATGACTTTGGGTTTAAATTTAGCCATGACCAATTTCAAAGGAGAGGTACTGAAGGGTAAAAATCACCAAAATTGTTCATTTTCGAGTGAATCGAAAGTTTTATAACATGCTCTAAAATCGACCTCTTTAAGGTTATCAAGATTTTTCTCATCAAGCAATTTTTGCCCACTATAATTATTCGTTTGTCGTTGACATATCTTTCTGAGGCAAATTCACCTTAGTAACCCACATGGCCGTACGCTGGTCGAGTCTGTGAGACGGTTTTTTTCTAGAAAAAAGCTTCCCAAATGAGCGCAAGTTCAAGAAACAGTGGCGTCAATGTATCGACTTTGCCCCCTCTCCCACCCTACGCGATATAGGAAGAGATAGGTAAAAATTTTAGGAGAGGCTAAAGTCCTCTACTTTTATAAGCAAAAAAAGGCCACGTTGGAATGACCCAAACGAAGTGAGGGCGAAAATTTTGTAAAATTTCTAGGATGAAGGATGGAAAATAAGCTTTTTGACATATTTTTAAGCTAAAAGTGTCGAATTTGACTGTTTATACTTAGAAATTTGATTTTCAAGTACGCGCCAATTATTGGTAATCAATGATTTTGATATTATGAATATTTAAATTTCAATAAAACATTTTTTACATGTATATAATTGCATTTGTACATGTTTGCAGTTTTTTTTTCTAGCACTGAGGTGGGGGGGGGGTTGCGGCTTCTCTGTGTACAACCCTAGTAACCCACATTTTTAATAGAAATGAATACAATTTATACGCTGCATATTTTTTTAAAAACAATATAACAATTTTTACATCTTAATGCTAAGTGATTCTGTTTTATTTTCATTGTTTAATTGTTGAATGTTGTATTAGCTAAAGAAAATTATTTTCTACTTGAAAGTTCTATATAGTTATCCGATCTCGCCAAAAAAATTATTTCTCTTTCTTTTTCTTATTCGTTTTGTGCTGGTTTAAATGTATATTAAATTTCAATCTTAATTTCAATTCAGAGGGATCCTTTTTGATTGTTGCCAAAAGATGAAATGAGGTTAAAAAGTCCAAATATTCGGACCCCATTCTTTCACAGGTTATTTTCAATTTGTCAAAAAAATCATAATTTATTTTTGTTTTTGTAGGGATGAAAAAAGGTGATTCAAATTGATACTTTAGTTTAAACTGCAATCAATCAGATAAGCGTTGGCCCTGTATCCGGACCCATGAATCCAATTGAGCCCACATAACCTGTGGTACTTCCACCATCCCAGGAACTGCTTTTATAACTCTTTCTACTCGAATTATCATTTATTGTTTTTTCAAGCGCAGGGTCAATGCTTTTCAAAGCTTCCATGAAAGATGAAGCGTTCATGAAATCTAATATATTTATAAATTCTTCGGATGTGCTGTTTACATCGGATGGACTTTTTTCACCCCGTACGCTATTCTTTTGTTGTTTTACAGGATTGCTAAATTTCAATTCTAACTCTCCTGAAATCACCAATGTGTCCGGTAATTTCAATTTTTGGACCAGTTTTGCATTTACTCGACACATATACGAGCAACCTCCTTTGGAATATGTTCTCAGCATAACGATCACTTCTTTGGAACATAATACATCCGATTCACTGCATGTTATCTCACGTGTAAATTGTGTTACAATAAGAACAGCATTGTTTTCAATATCGGTAATCATTCTCCAAAACGATTTTACTGGCTCTAGTACTTGGTACTCTTTTGTTTTTCGGAAAATTCTGGTTTTTTTGGTTTTTTTTACTCGTAAATGGTACTCGTAGAAACCCGAGTATATCGTCAACTGTTGTTTTGTCTGAAAAACAAAAGCATGTGCTCGTAGGTTTTTATGGCCCGAATGGAAGGAGAAAGAAAGAATGAACAAAATTTGTTTAATGGTTTTAAAGCGTGTTTTGACCATTTTTTGGTGATTTTTCATCCACTACTTTTCGAAAGTAGAAAGTAAATATACCTTGATAAATCATAGGATGTCTGCATACTGCTCTAATCAAGCTCATTCCATGTCCATACAACCCTATTTTGACCTAGAGTCTTTTCATTTTACCCAAAATTTTTTTACAATTTATTCTCGGTGGGTTATTGAAAAATCATGACCAACGCAACTGACAATGAATAAGAATTGTTTTAAGTCTGATATAATTGTTTTGTATTGCATCAGTGCATGTTTGCATATCCTGCAGGAAAGTTAGTAGGTAGGTATAGGTAGCAATTTAAACTTAAAACTCACTTTTTTGCTAAATAGTCGAATATAATTATCGATAGTCATCATGCTTTTCATCGTATAATCCTTGTATTTGGAAACAGGGAAGTAGTTGGGAAGAATATTAGTTGCATATTTAAAATACTGTGTTGGCATGTCGAATGTTGGAACCAATTGATACTCATAATAACTCTATAAAAAATATTTCAAATTTAGTGCTGGTCGTCGTTCAAGTATAGAAAGATTATTCAGATACCTAGGACCTACTTACCTTTCTAATTAACTTCTGTTTCTTATCTAACATTTCATGTAATTTCGATGGAAATTCTTTGGGCAGCTCGTAAAACGTCACCACTTTGTCGAGTAATAAGTTTGGAGATTCTATACGATGAATCGTGTAAAGTGTGCCTTCTATCGTGGAATAACATATTTTGTACAGGGAAACAAATTGTACGTGCTGCCAAGACGGATTCATAACTATTAAAATTATCGCCTCTCGTTAACGATGACTTAATTTTAAAATTTTGCCCGTAAATACCTATTTGATATTACCTCTATTGTCTCATCACTTGACACCTAAAATAAAAAGAGAATAAGTAAGCGATACTTGAGTATTTGTTTTGTAAATTTTTTAAGGATAAAAATATACGCAGGGACGAATAAATAAATATTAGTATACACAGGCGCACTCATCAAGAAAGTATAAAGGATATAAGGCGACCACTTATCACTTTTCAAAAGTATGTAATGTACGTGTACGGTCAAATTTCAATTTCCTGGCTCAATTTGGAAGATTCCTAGCTGAATTTGGAGGGGAGATAGAGAGAAACAGGCCTTTTTCAAAGGTAAAAAATGGAAGGAACGCTCATATCTCCCTTCCTAATTAACCTAGGAAGGTGATTTTTGGATATGTTATACAGCTTTGAATTGCCTATCGATTGGCTCAAAAAATCAATTATTGTGGTGCTGGTTCCTCAGTACCACCTCCCCAAATTTTGGCATAACTGAATTTTGACCCGAGGTCAACCCTTCTTCAAAATATCAAATCCGCCTCGAGCTGGCCAAATGATATGTTATTTTCGGGTATGCGGGGAGAGGGTGGGAAGCATCGCTTCGCAATGCTCTTTTTTCCTAATCAGTGCTACGGTAAAGGGGAGTGCAATGAGGCTAAACTGTCGACACTACCACCAGATAACACTTTCAGGACCTATACTACTTCAACATGTCAAATTTCAACTTTCTAGCTGAATTTAGTGGGTAGTTATGTGAGGAGCAAACACAAAATATAAGAAAGCCCAGTGAAAACCCCACGTTTTCGAGGTGTGAGGGGATGCAACGAGTGTGAGAAGTCGAAACTCCCAAAAGACACATTTATGGCTTCTACTGAGTTCACATACCATCAAATTTCAACTTCGTAGTTCAATTTGAAGGGGAGCTAGAGGAAGTGCAGTTCCTTTTTCAAGGTCAAAAAGGGGAAAACCCATATCTCCCCTCCTAATTCAACCAGCAGGCTGATTTTTGGGTATGTTATGCTACTTTAGATTGTCTGTTTATCAACTCAAAAAGAAACAATTTTTGTGATTTTGGCTCCTCAGCACCCCCTCCTCCAAATTTGGACATGACAGAATTTTGGCTCAAAGTCATCCTCATTCATATGTATCTAACCCGTTGCCAAACTGAGCTGATTGACCGAAAATAAAATAAAATGAAAATTAATATGTAACATGATCAAAAGTGGTTGTACTGGTTTTCTAGAACCTCTAAAACGGATTTTGTTGATATTCCCCCTTCATCCGCCGTACGTCGATAGGCTGTAATAGCCTGGTTTTCATTGACAATATGACAAAGAAGACCAGGCTAAAAATGGACATCTAACATGGCCAAAAATTGTCGCAATGGTTTTCTAGGACCTTGGTTTTCATTGACAGTATGACATAGAAAATCTGACTAAAAACATATTTGTACCGTGTATCCAACTTCATAAAATTTATCCTGCAATAGGTTACAGTCCTCTTCAGTCATTTTAATCGTTGGTGCTGGATAATCATTACAAAGGATACCATTTTCATCGCTTGGTCTTATGAATAGTACGCTAGATTCTTTTGATAATACGTCTTTTCTCTTATTCCACTTTTTCTGTACTTCTCTCTGTTCCACTGTACGAGGAACACAAGCGTTTTTAAATTCTTCATTAGCATCGTCGTAATAATAAGTGTAGATATCTTTAGATAAGTCGTATTCTTCGGGCATGGCAAATACAAAATTGCCTTTCTTATTCTTTATCAGACCGAGAGGTTCATACCGGTAAGCTTCGTGCTTAATCGCAGCTTGTTCTGAAATGGATAATTGTATATTCTTATGAAAATGCAAAGAAAAACTACTCAATTTTAATAAGAAGTAATATATTTATAGGTATCTAATCATTAATCAAGAAATTCGTCAATGATTACTTCGATCTGCCCAGCTTGTTTCGATCACCATGAAAATGGTTAATGTGACGTATAAATTTAACAAAAAATTCATTGCGATGAAATGTAAAAAAATCGTTAGCAAATTATCAAACTACAACTTCACAACGCCGGTATTTTTCAATGTCTGTGATGAACTTGATTTTCAATGGTACATGCGTAATATATGCACCTAAACTTACCTGGCATTAGGTTATATTATACAGTCTTACGAAGTTCGCATAGGTAAGTAAAACTGATCAAATACGCTTTCCAATCACGATAAAAGCACTTGAAATTATTTACGACGAATGGGTATCTATGTGCGTGCACTCATCTGTAGGAAATCGTAGTCGTTTTTCACCAAATTTTTACTTTAAGCAATGTACAAATTCGGAACCCAAATCGTACCAGTTAAAAATTTACCATATGATTTTCGGCCGGCCAAAATCATTCGACTTTGGATATTAGGCTCAGCTTGGTGGGCTATCTTCATATCGTGTAAGATTTTGAATCATCTCCGATCGAAAATTATATTCATATTTTCATTCACTCGATGGTGGAAATGTACAACTAGAATAAATGGACCAATTTTGAATAATCTTAAAAATTGTCTAAAATTTGTGAGAGAATAAATTCATTGATCTTGGTGTGAAACAAAGATTGTCAAATTTCTGGTACAAACAGATGATTTAAACCCGTGTCTCAGAGACCTCCCATATTCGTATGGAGTTTAACATGATGCTGTATGATGAAAATGAAAAAAGAGAGTGTGGCGAGCGATACTTTTTCAGCCTAATTTTCGTGAAATATTACGATTATATGGATTCAAAAAAATCCTTGCTACGCGATAATTTTTTCCTAATCAGTGGTAAGGGTAGAGGGGTTCAATGAGGCTAAGAAGTCGGCACCTTTAAAATGCACATTTAAGACCTATGCTAATTCTACATACCAAATTTCATCCTCCTAGTTCAATTTGGAAGGGAGTTGTGCGAGCAACAAACTCAAAAAATAAGAAAAGCCGACTGAAAAACTACATTTTCGGGACTGTGAAAGGGGTGCAATGAGGCTGAATAGTCGAAACTCCAAAAAGGCATATCTAGATCTCCTACTAAATCTACATATCAAATTTCAACTTCTTATGCGAGAAAAAAACTCAAAAACCTCAAAAAATTGGCCAAAAAACTGCATTTTTGGTGAGGAGGGAGATGTAAAGGGTCTGGAAGGTTGAACCCCCTCTCCCCCAAAGGAAATTTCAACTTCCTAGCATAATTTGGAGATGATGTAGGGGACAGTCCTTCTTCATGGTCAAGAAGGTGGAACCCTCGTATCTTCTCTCCTATTTAACCTAAGAGGCTGATTTTTGAATATGTTATACAACTTTGAATTTTTGCGATTTTATGCTCTGAGCACCCCTCCTCCAAATTTGGGCGCCGCTGGATTTTGACTCTAGGTCATCCTCACTCCAGAATATCAAATGGCCCGCCAATCGAAGCCTGTTCCCCAAATTTGATCGATGTTGGTCAGTATCAAGCTGAGTAAAATAATTGGAAAAGCCAAATTGATGATATAGACTTCAAAGATTGTTTGTGCGACCAAACCGAAGTAATGTCGGTGAATCACGACCAAAAAACGAATCACTGTAGAGAGAGAAGTACAATTTTTTTTAAATTGCGAAAAAATATTAAAAATATGTTGTACATGTGTACCTACGTACTTACCTTTCCCCCTCAAGAATTTTTTCGGTTCAACACTCATTAGACCTCCATAAATATGATAGGAGAATAAGTGTACAATATTCTGAGTATTTAGAAGGAAGCTGTAAAAAAAATTTCTGTCATTAGCCTATTTTTTGTCACATTTCCAATAAAAGCCGGCTTTTTACAAACTAACAACGTATGACAGAATAGAAGGTAATTTCAACAAAGTTTGTTTTGAGATCGTAGAAGATCGTCTAGACCAGTTTTGTGCATGTCAAATAATTATGTTTATTCTTTTCTCTCGAAGACTGAGATCATTTACTTTGTTCAATATCGAGCAAGATCATTGAAATTCTGCACATAGGTTTAGATTTGCGGCGGATTTCATATAAATGTGTGAAGACGACCTTGAGTCAAAAATTAGCCATGTCCAAATTTGGGTGAGGAGGTGTTCAGGAGCAAAAATTTGCTGAAATCTTTCGGTTTTGAGCCAATCGATAAAAAAAAATCAAAAGTTTTGCAGCATATTGGAAAATTAGCGTCCCATGTTTCTTAGGACATGAGATATGAGGGTTTCCTACCAGTTTGATCCTAAGAAAAAACCATTCTTCTCATATTTCTGCTCAAAATTGTGCTAGAAGATTGAAAGATAAGAGGAGTTTGAAATGTGCCTTTCGTGGGTTTTGACTTTTTAGCCTTATTAAGTCTCTTCACAAGCCTGGAAAAGTAGTTTTTTGTACAGTTTTTTTTTTTTTTTTTTTTTTTTTTTTTAATTTTAGTTTTTTTTTTTTTTTTTTTTTTTTTTTTTTAAATTTATCCTTCCTATTTCTACCCTGCTAATTGAGCTGTGGCATCGAAATTTTATATTTGGATGTAAAATGGGCCCGAAATTTGTCATTTATGGATTTCGACTTTTCATCCTCATAGTGCGTCCCTCCCTCCTTCAACAACCTCGAAAAAAAATAGTTTTTGTTATTATTTGAATTTGTCTGTTGCATATCTCCCGTCCAAATTCAGATAGAGAAATGAAATTTGGTACGTGTTGATTTCGATGTTTTAGCCCCATTGAAGTCCCCCTCCTCTGACACCAAGCCCTCGAAAAAGTAGTTTTTTGACGCTTTTTGTTATTTTATGAGTTTATTCTTTCCATACTTCACCTCCAAATTGAGCTAGAGAGGTGCATGTTCAATATGGGGTGATAGATTCGCCTTTTGTTAGTTTCCACTTTTCAGCTCCGTTGAAAGCCTCCTCCTTTTTCAACAGTACCCCAAAAGTGTAGGTTTTGGATAGTTTTTGCTATGTTTCGAGTTTGGCCTCCTTATATCTTGTCTCTAAATTGAGCAAGTGCATGTATAAAGTTGGTATTTAGATTTAGTAGGGACCCTTGGATTTCATTTTGAGGATTTCAGCTATTCACTCCCTCTATCTCCACAATTGATTAAAGAACCACATCGCTGAGCACTGCTTTTCTCTTATCCTCGAATGGAATAATTTGTATATCGTACGGCAACGAAAAGTCCCACCTCAATATTATTTTTCCACTGGGATTTGAAGATTATATTTTTACCCCTAAATGAAAAATTTTTCATTGATGAGTATAAAGTCACCATATCGTATACGATCTGCCACCTAAATACGAAGTCTTCGAAATCAAAATGATATATCTGCTTTGATTTATGCCTTCATCACGCGTTATCGTTGATACAAATTGTGCTGCATAAGTAACATATAGTGTATCTGTGTACTTCGTAGTACCTACCTACCAGGTGTAGGTTGATACCTAGCTATCTGCTGTGCACATGTATGTTCCTACCACCAATCACATCATATCTTCTTACGTAGTACGTATAAGTAAGTAAAACTGAACAAATAGGTATGCCTACTGCGGTACATTATGATATACGTGTTGGAAATTATTTGTTGTCAGTAGTTGTCAGAATACTGCGTGGTAAACCATGAAGTACAGATAGTCGGATATATCCAAAGGAGTATAGGTGCAAAAAAAAAACTATAAAATAACTCTCTGGTTTAGAGTTTTTCATATTGAAAAACAATGAACTGGTAACATTGCAGAATTTGAAATGCATACGATTATATTATAAATCTTTATCAAGGGAGAGTCTTCAAGATTGAAATGCTACCCATCAAGGCGGATGAACAGTAGATACACCTTAAAAGGCCTATCATACGTGGGCACATACAACCTACACCTACTAAATTTGTGCGTTGGTTTTCTAGACCAGACCACAGCAGAGTCAGGAATGAGTTTGAAAATCATGAAAAATAACTTCATAAATTTAATCCTTTCTCATTGAATTTGTTCATTTCTTTTGTAACTGATGGTATGAGAATTAATTTAAGATTTAACAAAATGCAAAGAAGACAAATAATCAATTTGCAAATTCTATTTTGATATGTTTCAATGAATCAAGAGTGTACTGCAATGTCCCATTACTGAACTCGACGTTTCAATTTTCATCAACGGCCAAGTCATCTGTAACAACTTTGTAAAGTGCTGAGTCAACTTTACTCAGAGTAGATAAGAATGGTAAATCTCCGACAAAATCTGATATTTGTACAAACTGTTCAGATAAAGAACGTACTTCTTCATTAGACTGACCAATTCTTGGTATTTTTAGCTTTAAATATCCTGTAATTTCTATCGATGGTATGTCCAAAAGTTTTAAAATCTCGACATCTACATGACACAAATATGTACAGCCACTAGAGTGGAAGTTCCAGAGCACTTTAGGTTCTTTATGTCACATTCATCTGGTGTATGTTGGGTTATGATAATAACTGCGTGGTTTTCCAACTCCATGATAATTTTCCAAAATAATTTTACAGGTGTTGTTCGTTCACAGATTTTTTCTCCTAAGCATACGGTATCTGGAATATCATACTCGTATGTACCCGAATAAAAGGTTAGCTTTTTACTTGTCTGAAAGCGCAGATTGTAATTAAATCAATTCAAGCATTATTGCTTCGCTTAATTTTCATAGGTAGCTAGGTATTTATACTTGAATATTTCATTCAAACTTACCTGTTTGCTGAACAAACGGATAAAATTGTCAAATTTAATCTTGCCCTCGTATAACTTTCGATTTTTAGTAATCGGAGTGTAATTAGGAAGAAATTCAGTTGTAAACCTCCATTGGTAAATTGGCATATCGTGTTCTGCTACAAAATCACTAAGGTAGTACGCCTGGAACAGTATTTCGGTTTTTCATTCAGAAAATTCCATTAAACGTAATTCTGAGTATGAATTCGTTTTTTTCTTCCGCGTAAAAATACCCAAAAGCAGGGCTGAAAAGACCCACAACAGGCATTTTACCTATTGCTATCATCATATCATTTGTACACGTAGGTATTTGCCCCATTCAGTGGCGCTAGTTTTGCTTCCAACTCTTCATCCAGATTTGTTTCGATGCGGGTTTTGTATTCATAAAATCGAAATACTTCTCTGAGAAGTAAACTTGGCGATCAATAAACTGTACCTTCGCTTGTGAAATAACATATTTTGTGTATGGATACGAATTTAATACCCTGTACAATATACCTCATTTATTTACCTACAGATTAGATTGTATTAGAATTAATATAGTTACCAATCCATTAAAAGTGGATATCTGAAAGTCAAAATTACCTGGAGTACTAGATAGCACTAAAAATGATTCATAAATGATTACAAAAGCACATGTATCAGTTAAACTCATTTTAAAAATTTTAACAAGATTCTTCTTCCTTTCCACCTAACCTCCTTATTTGGTTTCAGGTTCCATGCTATGAAAAAAAAATGTTAAATATCTCGCAGACATATTCAAGACTCCTCACACTGAATCTACAAGTTGAATTTCAGCTCTTTTGATCAATTTAGTCCCAAAAGACCACGTCGGGGACCACCTACTACATCTATTTGTCTAATTCCAGTTATGCTAGGTCAATTTGAGCGCAGATAGATGATGTATTACGTTGCAAAATATCATAAACTGCACAAAATCCAATTTTTCACATTTACAAAATGTTTCAAAGAGTGTCAAAAGTTGAAACCCCTAAAAAAACTTATGCAGGACTTCTAATCCACTTCCATACCGAATTTCAAGTTCATAGCTGAGCTCACAGAGTGGATGGACTACAAACAGAGCCAAAAAATTGTTTTGTGTGCAAACTGGTTGAAAAGTAGATCCCTCAAAAATCAAGCGGAGGTAACATACCAAATCCTCGTGCTAAATTTTAGCCTTCTCGTTAAATTTTAGAGGGAGTTATGAAAGGGATGGTCTATTTTCAAGATCTAAAGAGGGCAAAGAGCATTACGTCTCCCCTCATAACTGGTATAAGAGGCGAACTTTGGATTCTCTTATTGATTTGGTTAAAAACGAATTATATTCAAAATTTTTGCCCTTCAGAATCCCTTTCCTTCAAAAATTTTGCAAAACTGAATTTTGACCCGAAATCTTCTCCCCCATATGCATATAATAAGTTCCCGATCTAAGTCTACCAGCCTAATTTTAGCGATTTTGGTCGACATTAAACAGAGTAAATGATTTGAGTCTTTGGGGATGAATAAGAATGAAGAATGCTTGTCACGCCTAGAAATGGTCTTAATGATGCTCGAGGATCTCAACATGGATTTTGTTGATAGTCCCCTCCCCCTTGAGCCCTCTGTGAGTTGATAGACAATAATAGTCTCCTGGGTTTCCTTAAGAATATGATGAAGCATATCATCAGGTTAAAATGGGTATTTAGGAAGCCACATTGGAAACTTAATTTAAAACTTGACTTCAAAAGTTGAGAATGAATTTCAAGCTTCAAAACTCTCTTTAGGCAAATTATTGGTTCAGTTTTGACTCATAATAGAAATTTCCCAACATTATGGCTGCATTTGATACCGAATTTTGGCCAAAATGATCATTTTTTTGGTATCACAATTTACTATTAACCTAATAAGATAGCTAACCAAACAGCGAGCTCATAAGATAGACAGATCATAAACTTTTAAAAGTTTTCACAGACTAATTTTTAGGTAAGTCTAGGTACATGAAAATATTTTACCGGATATCCGACTTCGTAAAATTCACTGTGTCCTGATATACTGCACATACTGCACGCATCTCCAGTTTTTTTCATCGAAGGAATAGCCTGCAAAAAGCAGTCTATTACTTTTCGAGTATTTGTTGGCTCTGTGGATACTTCTAATACATTTCCACCTATCGGTACAGTCTCTTCTTTTATTCAGTTATTTTGCTGGGTCGTCATTTCGTGAGTGGAAATGGGACATGCGGTTTTAAATTCTTCTTCAGAGTCGTCGTATGTGTAAATGATCTTTTTATGGTTTCGATCGTATTTTTCGGGTATTGCGGGAAATAACGAGTTTTTTTTCTGTATCAAAGCTAATGGCGCGGTGGGTGTATCTTTTATTTGAACGGTCTCTGAAAGGGAAAATTATCAGTTTGTTCAACAAGTGGAAAAATTGTGAATTTAGTACAAAATAAAGTACATTAGTGTTAAGTTTGTTTGAAAAAAAAAAAAAATAATAAAAAAAACTAGGAAGTAAGGAAGTAATATATTTGAGAATACTTTGCTTTCCTGAGATTTCTTCTGTAATCATGAAAATTATTAAAGTAATGACGAATAAATTTTGCAACAAATTCATTATTAGAAAATGAGGGCATCACATTGATAACAATGAAAAATACAACTGACAAATCGTTACTAGATGTAGGCATTAAGTAGCAGTATTTTTTAGAAAGTAAAACGAAATCATTTCCAATGCACTTGCTTGATATACTGCCGGTATCATATTCACACACTAGTCGTGTATGGTAAGTGAAGTAAAATTAAATAAACACAAGTGTATTGAAATTTTTCAACGCTCATCTACGTAGCTGGCACGGCACAAATTCACTGTCTTGGAAAAAATTTTCGCCTGTTAAGTGCTGCTGGGATAGAACAATGATATCAATTTAGTCAATGTCGTACTGATCTTGTAAGGAACTTGATGATTAGTTATTATTTATGAAATTCATTTGGCAAAGTTAGGAGATGAAAATAGTTAAAAAAAAGTTGCTTAACATAGTAAAAAATAAGTCTGTCAAAGTTATTTGTAAATAAGATACAACGTTTCCCCTTTTTTCACCTTAAAATACTTTATTTCCTTATTTAACACCCTTTGGAATTGAGTAAAGAAGCTTAAAAGTGTAGATCCCTTCTCATCTCTCACCAATTACGAATAGTGGAAGGCACCTGTTCGTAATTTTGAAATAAACCATCAGGTATTGTAAGATGACCCATGCGAGTATTACGAAAACTCCAAATCAAGTTTTCTACGTGAAGAATTTCGATAATTTTTAACGAATTTTTTTTCTTATGTTAGGTCAATTTGCACTCATTATTCTACATTTTCTGTGCTTTATGATTAATTTTCTTCACTTTTTACCCATTTTTCACAAATTTTTACCCTATTTTTTATGATTTTTTATTAACAATTCTTTGTAAATATTGATAAATTTTCAATGATTTTTAACGATTTTTCTTATATTTTAGGTGAATTTTCACATAATTTCAAACAGTTTCTTTTGATTTATCATCAATTTTTTGCATCTTTTAGCCAATTTTCAATGATTTGTATCAATTTTTGAACAATATTCACTCAATTTCAACTTACTTCGTGATTTCTTATCAAATTTCTGCATTTTTTTTACAAATTTCTATCAATTTTTACGAAATTTTTAAACATTTTCAACAATTTTTTTTTTCATATTTTGGGTCAATCGTCAACTTTTACGGAATTTTTAAAAACTTTTTATCAATTTTTTTCAACTCCTAGGTCAATTTTAACCTAAGTTTCAAAATTGTTTCGTTATTTTATCCATTTCTTGTATTTTTAACCTATTCTTGTCAATTAATTTGCCAAATTTTCAATGATTTTAACGAATTTTTTTCATGAATGGTTAATCTTAAGCCAACTTTCAACAGCGTTTGTGATTTTTAACCATTAAATGCCAGTTTAAAAATTTCTTTTATTTACCTGCCTTCTTCTTATGGACTTCAAAATGCAATAAAAAAAAAAATCATTCAGGTAAACCCCTGCTATTCATTGGTATGATTTTCAAAATTTTTCCACTGGGAAATATATTTTTTCATCATTGTGGTGAAGGTGCTTGGAGTTGGGGTCGGTTTTTACTTTCAAAATTATTTTTTTACAATCATCCGATAATATATGTATGATAGTTTATTAAGAAATTCGTTAATAGACACTTTACCATTTCTAATACATGGTGGGGGAAGGGTTACATAAGTTCACTATAAGTGATGAGTCTAATAAAATATGTTACAATAAATCAGCTTAAATTAAAATGAATGGTACGTAATTCTATAGTGAATGAGAAGATTAGTATTACTAAAGGAAACATCTTAATGAAATGGTTTCTTTGTCCCAGCTTTCCAACATTGTATAAAATCCTTCGCACCACTTCATTTACAAAGAAGAGGCAATGATTGATGAATATTAAAATGCAATTATTGGATTAGAAAAACCTATTGCATATCCAGTTCCAGTGTTAATTTTAACATATTCGACTAAGTCGTTCTGCTCTTCTATGGTTTCTCCTAGTGAATAGTAAACCTTCTTCAGGTCATATATGAAAGATTTAGCACTCTTAAAATCGGTTATGTTTACATATTTTTCGGGCGAATCATTCGAGTTTCTAGACTCATCTTCTTGCGGTGTTTTCGGAAATTTCAGTTCTAGGCCACCCTTAACCTCCAAACTGCTTGGCAAGCCTAATTTTTCTATCATACTTTCATCCACTGTAGTGCATATATAAGTGCAGCCAAAATTATCGTAATCACTTAATGGGAGGAAGGCAAGTGGGCAAATATACTGGCCGGCATCACAATCTTCGTATTGAGTTGCAATTATGGCGGCGTTTTTGTCATCA
>FIZR01027190.1:0-17611 GCA_900060175.1 Ferrisia virgata
AGAGTTTTTATTCAAGAGATAGGAGTGTGTCAGAAGAGAATGACCTGAGCGCATTTTTTGAGTGGAATTATTCATATTTTATTTTTTTTTTACGATCGCGTTTTTGCTTTTTAAAAGTATTTTTGTAATGATTGAAATTTCTACAAGGAATAGGGGGCTGAAATTTTTAGCACGTTTTTTTGATCCCACTCCACAAATACACATTGTGTCCTATTACGTTTCGATTTTCAAAAAGAAAAAAAAAAATCAAAAACGACCCACTCTAGTAGGTAGACCTAATCGAAAGAAAAATATTATAAAACTATTTTCCGGCAACGCATCGATTTTTTTTCAAATACCGCACTAGAACTGGAATATCTCGCGAACCTTTTGCTTTTCGTCATTTCAATCCCGTCCATTAAATTAGGAAAATTTGAATAACGGAAAAAATCCCTAAACAATACGACGCGTAGGTATTTGAATAATTAACGGTTGAAAAATCTCTTGACAGAGATACTAGGTACTGTACGTACTTTACCGGTAACGTAACACTTTCGTTTGAAAAGTAGCGAGGAAAAACCCTAGATAACGTTTTGTATACGACGCAAGACATCAGAATACACTTAACGACTCGAGTAAGACAAGAAAAAAAAACAAATCGGAAATGGATTATTTGATGGAATATTCTGCAACGACGTTTGCATACATTATTTAATATATCAGACTTTTCTGTCAACACGTTGTACCTACTACCTATATACTAGCTGTATCTACTGATTTTCTACTACATCTCGATGATTGGAAACAATTTAATCAAAAGCGGAAACACGGCGCGGCGTTAGAATTAACATATTTCGTGACGATGCACGAGAGGGATGGGGGGGGGGGGGGGGGGGGGGGGGGGGGGGGGGCGGGTTGGCGACGCGACGCAACGCGCGACGCGCCATCCATGTCGCCCGCCACAAACAACCAAACGGGTTAAAGCGAAATTCAACAAGTGTTCGTGTAAAAAATCCTCAGATTAGTCCGCGTAAAGCAAACATTAAAACAAAATATAAAGAACGAAATACACCATATAAAACGGTCCGCACATTAAGCATCGTTTAGTATGAATTGCCCGTAATGGTCTTCAAAATAGTATCTGCTGAAATTTATCGAGAAACAATGAATAGCGGCTACATAACAAGTTAGGAAACAAGGTGCTACACCGTCACGTTTAACTCACCAAAAGTGCGACTAAATCTCCAGTTGATTGATGAAAATAACCCTCCAGCCAACGCCAAAAACGAATACCTCGGTATCGGCTGCAAAATTAATGCGGTTTAATTTGCAATTAAAAAGTTATTTCGCACTAAACTTCTTGAAAATAAGGCAACTGGAAACAATTTTACCCTTTCAGAGCAATTTCAATCCCTTTTCGAGTGCTATTTAACCAATAAGTAGGTATACCTACGTGTACGTATAGTTATGCTGCAGCCAAAGAAAGACGTCTATCTTTATAATAATGCACATGAATATAATAATCTTTCCAAATTACAACACATCTTTATAATGTTTTTATACCTTACTACTACGTAAGTGCATACGTAGGTACATTAGTATAGAAAAATATTCGTTCTTTTTTCTTTTTCTTTATCTTTTTTTTCTTTCTTTTTTTTTTTTTTCATTGTAAACATGTACCTAGTCAGTTTTTATCGATTGTCTTATTTTAATCAATTCTTCATTTCGTTTTCATAAGCGTTAATTTTAAATGACGTCGAACGTTCGTCACGCTAAATTGGTTATGCGTATTACGTACGCATGTCGTAGCTTACGATTAGAATAATTAAATATTGATTCTTACAAAAATAAAATAAAAAATATTTTCCCGGAAATAAATAAACATGTAAGTGTATTTATTTATCGCATCTATAGTCCAGTCATTCTAAGTAAAAAAAAAGGCCTAGAATGGAAAAAATTCCCATCAAAGATTTTTTTTCATGGAATATGTCCGATAGACGTCCACAAATAACATACTAAAAATCCCCACGATCCATACGGACACGGGGATCACATCTCCCTAAATACCAGTTTTAGCGTGACAAAAGTCATGTAAAAATTTGAAGTAGACTCAATTTTCTGCAACTTTGCTCTTTATAATTTTTTTCATAGATATGATGAGGGCGGCGATGATAAGCTTTTAAAAATGGTTGTTTCTCAGGTCACAGCATAAAATGAAATAAAATGTGACGAAATTCCACGTTACGAATCGTACTAAACTTAAATGGTAATCCTCCTTGGAAATATCAATTTTCATCATCCATACTACCCCTTTACCCCCTCTCCCATATACGTTTGGGCAGCTCCAAAAATTCGTTGGGTAGTCGCAAAAAAATTTGGGAAGCTGCAAAAAAAACTGTGCAAACACGCTTAAAAATTTTATTTATTGTCAGAGCAAAAAATGATTAAAGATTATGTAACAAGAATTAATCGTTCCGTGTCAAAGCTGTGAGGTTTTGCAGCAAGAATCCTCGCCGTAATAATCGTTAACTCTTTGATAGGTCTCCTTGCCAGCCAGAAATTCGATCATGTCTTCCAAAGATTTTCGTCTGAAAGTTTCAGTATCTTTATGGTTGGTTAAATCCGAATACTGAAGAGTCAATTCTTGAAGATCTTGTGTCTCATTTCAATTTTTTGTAGTATGTAATAGGATTTCATTTTTTTTCATTATTCTTTTTTTCTTTTTTACCATCTAAGCATAGTTAAGTAACAGTAATATGATTTGTTTTTTCAAAATCTTCAAGAAATTGAAACATAACCATAAAATATGAAATATAAAAAAAAAAAAAAACGTTACACAAGTTCTAACGAACCACTTTTCATTTATTTTTCTTAATATTTGTATCTCAAAGTAAACGTTTCATTTTTCATCAAAATTTTGAGAAAAAGTATGTAACTTGTGCAGTATTAGATTGTAAATTATTTACGAACGGGGGAGGAGGAGGGAAGAAGGGGGGTGGGTAAAATATCCGGATGGGAAAGAAATGTAAAAAAACGTAAATTTTTCAATTTAGGCAGCTCCAAAAACAGCTTACAAAATACTTTGAATGCAAGTTGAATTATAGGTACAATTAGAAATTACTGAGATAACAAATTTTCGAACAGATCGTACCCTCCCTCTCTTGAGTGTCTCCTCTCTTCCTCTATAAAATAAGAGTTTTGGTTAAAAGTTGGTATACATTAGGGTACGAATGTCAATTGTGTTCAAGTTTGGCGATGAATAATTTTTTCATTCATAATGCTTTTACTATTTATCATGAAATTTTGATAATTCTCTTTGTACAATTATTTGAACATGTTGAAATTTTCGAAAATAAGGTTGTCTGGTGGATGTTGAAGTAGGTACTTCTTCGGTATTCTTTTCTAGATCATCTGTTGAAAAAAAGTTGACTTTCCAGTTATATCTGTAGTGTACAAGAAAAATTGATTTTAAGCAAGAATAAATCTGAGTAAGGCGAAGAAAAATTTAAAAATTTTAGGGTAGGGAGGTGGCGAGAGCGTTATTTGGATGAAAAAAAATTATTCCTTGCCATACTATTAATCAAAACTCGTATTTTTGCAGGAGTAGGAGGGGACTCAAAAGAGGAAGAGTACGACCTGTACGAAAACTGGGTATTTCAGTAATTTCTAATTGTAATTCAACTTGCATCGCCTGGGTTCTACGGGGAAAATAATGAAAAAAAAACGTGTGGGTGGGAAGGGGAGGGGGTTAAGGGCCTAGCATGAATGAGGAAAATTGATATTTCCCAGGAAAATAACCATTTATACTTAGTACAGTTCATAACGTGAAATTTCGTCACATTTTATCGCAATTTATACTATGATCTGAAAAACACCCTTTTTTGAGGGCTTATCGTCGTCGCCCCTATCATACCTACAAAAAAATTTATAGAAGCCAAGTTGTAGGAAACTGAGTCTACTGTAAATTCCTTTAAAACTTTTGTCGCGTTAAGACAAGTATTTAAGGATATGTAGCGACAAAATTGATTTTTTGAGGGGTCTTGACCACCATGTAGACCGCGCTTCACCTCTATCTATGGGGACTTTTAGCATAGTACTGTTATCTATAATGACTGAACTACTACCACCTATTGAAATTATTACTTACCTATCGGTTTGAATTATCGAAGTAAATTTAATGCAAACTGTACACCGCTGACTGTTTTACTTGGTAAAATAATTTAACCTTATCTGGCAAATAATCTCACTCGATGATTGTAGCAAATCAAAATTGCGAAGAAAAAAAATACACATATGAGTAATAGCTGTACTAGGTAGTAGGTAGCTAGGTACTCGACAGGCTAATCATTGTACAGCGTGTATTTGGTCTAGTATATAGTTAGTTTAGACATAGTAAATTAGCTTTAAATACGGCAAAAGGATAGTAATTACTTCGCAGAAATGTTTCAGAAAGTGTGTAGGTATAAGTTTGAAATGTGGCGGTTTTTCAAACCGACTAAGCGAAGGACGGCGGCGCGTTTTAATTGTATCGAAATATAAACCGCAAGCAAGATAAGTTTACAGTTGCTGTTGGAGAAATAGTACGTTTGTAATAGTTATAACGATACGCCAAGTGCATCGAAGAGTGGAGTTGAACTCAGATTAGTTTCAACTTTAAAATAGGTATGGTCTATGGTGAGACTTCTTAACTTTTGTTGTTGTTGTTCTTACACCAAATTCCCTAATCACAGATAATTTTAACCATTTGGTTACGAATTCGCTTCTCACATCAGCGCGGAGCGCCGTCAGTCTGTAAACAAATCAACAACGAACACACGCCTCGCGTACCTGAATTATATTTTAACAGCTCTGGCATTAATAAGAAACTACCCTGTACATGCGTAACATGGACGAATAGGTATCAATTTAGGGACCTAAAGAATTTCTTTGAAGACGGATTAAGATGGGAGAGAAGTTCTTTTCCGTCGTCAGTCAGTTGCGACAATCTAGAAATTTCCCAAGTGGTGTTCAATTATGATTGGTGATTGGTGCACTTTTACATTATCATTACTTTGCATGGAGTGCGGTCAGACTTACCTATCACGTGGTATCGAGGCTTGAAATAATGAGAAAAAAAACTTCAAAAAAAATTTGTTTTTCTCTTTCGAGGTGTGAAATGATGAAAAACACGCAGAAAATGTAAATTTAAGGAATGAGAAGGGTAGAAAAAAACGAAAAAAAATACTAGAAAACTAGTTCAAAAAACGTAAATTTTACACTTTCAAGCTTTAAAAACATGAAAAAATACATCAAAATAACATTTTACATCGAGGGCGGAATTTTGAAAAAATGTACTTTTTTAACAATCAAAAAGTGCATTTTCAGGAGTTTTAAGAGAAAAAAGTGGCATAAATGTGAATATTTTTCAAGTTTATCGTCCTCAATATGAGGAAGGGGACCAGACTCCCAAAACTTCCTCTTGGTTACGCCCTTGTTCGGAAGAAATAGATTTGATAAAGTTTTTCTGGACTTCTTAGCCGGACAGTCCAAAAAAATTTTTTTTGGTTGATTAGTATATATTTTGAAATTGACACAAAAAAATATTTCAACTATATGGCTAGAAATTCCAGAAAAACTACTTCAACTCTTAGAATGGGTCTCATCAGGCTGGGATAAAATTTTCAGATCTGCAGTTCATATCCAACCGCTCTGGAACATTTTAAAAATATTAGAAAAATTAAAAATTTTTCTATAGACTTGCGAACATCTGGAAAATGCAAGAGATAGATTCAGGAGGTCGATATTAGAAGATGTACTGATTTTTGTTAAAAAAAAACGTCTTCGCGTTTCCGAATTAGTAATTTTTCAATTTATACTTTACTTTTCCAATATAAAACTGACACAAAACGAATTTTTTCAACTCTACGGTTAGATATTCCAGAAAAATTACTAAAATCTCTTAGAACGGGTAATCATAGGTGGGGAAAAACTTTCAGCTGCTCAAATTCATATCCGGCTGTTCTAAAGCATTTCGAAAATTCTAAAGTAATAAATTTTATGCTGGAGGCTCCAGAACGTCTACAAATCTTGATACATTGAGCATTGAGGTTCAGGTTCAGTAGTAATCAAGCTTTTGTAGGATAAATAAACAACTAAGCATATTCAATTTTGATATTTTTAAAATCTCAGAGAAAAATAAATTTGTGGAATCTGCAGAACATCTGAAAAATAAGATAGATCGATTCACGTGATCAATACGTTGCACTGGATATGAACCGAATTTTCCTCACTATAATTTCAATAGATCGTATGTTGTGAAAAGTTTCATTTTTACTGTATTTATCTTGTATACAGTTGGAAAAAATTTTTAAATATTCGTCAAAAATTCAAAAATGAACTTCACCTGTTGAAAATTTATTTCCAGGAGTTTTTAAACATGCTCTTTCTATTTATCTAAGTGCCGTTCAAATCGAAGCCGGACAGTTGAGTAGGCTCCCTTATTGGTATGACCCCAGCGAAGAGACACAAGCGGATTTAAGGGAGGGGGAGCTAAGCCCTTCCAGATGTTGAATTAGCTCCCTTTTTACCAGAAAATTTTTCTAAGCATGATGAATAACTCAAAAATGTCTGAAAATTTTTTGAAACTAATTGAATTTAAAAAAAATGTTTAGAGCATGATGAAAATTGATGGAAATGTTGAAATTTTAGTAACATTTAGAAACAATTTTACTAAAAACATTTCTAGTAAAACGTACAAAATTGAAGTTACTCGAGAAATGCACTTTTTTCCATTGAAAATCCGTTTTTTTTTTTTCAAAATTGTGCCCGCGTTTCGCACGTGCATCCATACGTTTTCATTAAACACCGAAAATTGAGCTTATACCCCTCCCCCTCCACGATTCGCAAAAACATTTATAACCAGCTCAAATGAAAATATTCATTGCATGTTTTTTTCTTGTTCACGACACGGGGGTCTTGGAACCCCCCCCCCCCCACAAATTCACCAAACTTTGCTTATGAAGCGAGGGCCAGAATTTGAAAAATATCAAAAGAAAAATACTCAAAAATGTGGGTGTAAGGACATTTTTGATTCCTAAAAATTATTTTTACTCGTATAAATTACCACTTATTAAATTTTCTTAAGAACGTTGACGAAAGTGAGACACCTTTTCCGTTGCCAAATTTTGAAATTTAGTATTTTTTGTGGGTAAAAATTAATTTTTACGTGGGAGAATTGTTAGTAGGAAGAGAGTACGCAACAACAATAATGAAAGTGAAAGCGCAAAAAACAAAATAAGAGACCTATAATCTAAAATACATTTTCTCACAGTTGCAATATTTCAATTCCTCGTCATCTTAGTTTATCGTTGAAGCATTGTATTTCTATTCACTCACTCAGCCACCCTCCTCCTCTTTTCTCTTTTTCTACACATGTCTCTTTTTTCACTGTACTAGGGAAAAGGAATTCATATAAAATCGACGTAACCGACTATTTAAAAATGTAATACAGTTACTCGTATTTTTAAAACTAGCATTACTGGCTAACGATTATATCAACTGAAAGTACCTAATTTTTAACAATAGGTGATCTCGAAAATTTTGAGTTTCATCCCTCACACATAACATCGTCTCACCTTCGGATCTATTGTTGAGAAACAAAACTGATTTCACTCCAATTTTCTAGATATATTCATTTCAGATTTATTCATATTTTGCTATAGGAAGCACATGTAATATACATATAAATCATGCATAAAATTGTAGAAATACGAAACTTCAGCAAAAAAAATATCTACAATCACCTATTACACTTGGTATTCGTTACACAGAAGTACCCAAACTTTTCAATTTACATTAAAAAAATCTTTTGTTTAGTGATTTGTTGACAACTTCATGATTTTCTATAGCAACAAAACAACAAAATGCCGACATTTTTAGTCGCAGCAATTAAATATTCCAGTTTGTCTGAGTACATAGCGTTGAATAAATAATAATTTAGAAGTTACATAATTATGCTTTTAAAAGTTTTCGCCTTTTATAAAAGGAGGTCTATAGTAATACGTAATTTAATGATGATGAGATTTTTGCTACCTTCTCGTGGCTTTTGTGTTTCAAGTTTGAATTGTCTCGGTGATTATACCTAGCTAATAATTTAATATAGATACCTACTAGACTACCGCACATTTGATAATACTCGGATTCGAATACTATTTTATGTCACTGCGTTTAGTCTAGATGAATTAAAGATTTTTCTTAATCATAAATTTACGCAACTGTCAAAAAGTACAAATTGAACAGTTCATTTTTAACTTCGACTCTCGACTTACTCGTTTATAAATAATTTATTGAATCCGTGTTGAATACTAACGGTTTTGTTAACTCGTAGATGCTGGCGGATTTTCTTAAGAAATTGTTCCAGTTTAGTTACCTTCGGTACAAATTAATTTTAATTTTTTATAGTTCTATACCATCTACCAATCAATTAAAATTAATACTTGACTACGTATCTAAATTTGGATGTTCAGAAAGATTATTACAAGTCGCACTGTGGTCCACCAGCAACTATTTGTTGTACAAAAATCCAGTTTATCGATCGCTTCAATATCTGGGTGATATCTTGGATTGCTTGCGTCGCTGAGCAAGAACTTTTGGTCAATTTTGAAATTTAACCCTGTTAAAGCCCCCAAATGGGCCTCAAAATTGGAAATTCAAGTAATTAAATGAGATTCCAATGGGACCCTTCAATATATACATATTTTTGGGGTCACTAAATATGAATATTTGGTCAATTTTTCAGTTTCACCTTATTGGCTCCTCAAAAGACTCCAAAATTAAAAATATATAAGTGAGATGCCAATGTGACTTATCAAAGTGTATGTTTTTTTTAGATCAGTGAACGCAAAATTTTGGTCAATTTTTAAATATGATCCTATTGAAGCCCCCAAACGGGTCCCAAAATTGAAAATTCAAGTACTTAAATGAGATTCTAATACGGTATATCGAATAGATATTTTTTGAGCCCTTGAAGACGAATTTTTGGTTAGTTGTGTAGTATGTGATACGAAAATTCATTTGTTAAGCTTGATAATTAGGACGACATATTTTTAAATGCCTAAAATAATGAAAAAAGTGAAAGTTTATTAAAATCAGATTTACTGATACATAGGCATATTACAAATGGAAACTCATATTTTGTAGAAGAAGGGAGGAGGAATTAAATGTGAATTCGAAACAAAATGATTCATCCACAAAAATCCAATTTTAATGAAAATGCACACATTATTATGCACAGAAATCTTTTCGAATATGGTTGTAACTTTTATGGTGGTCAATGGTAGCAGAAATGACTTGCAATTTATTATAATATAAACCTTAGACTACGTGCTAGATAAGATTTTAAACTTCTCTATACCTCTCTTCTTTTTCTCGAGTCCATTTTCCAAATAAACTAAATGAATCAAATGCACTATATTTACTAAATATTCAGAATGATCGGTCAATTCCGAAATTTGAGGGGTAAAAAAGCATCGCAAGCGATGCTTTTTCAGCATGATTTTCGTTAAGATATTATAATCATGAGAATTGAAAAAAAAAACATTGCAGGTAGGAAGGGTTCAATGATATCAAAAAGTCAAAACCCCCGAAAGGCACATTAAGGGTCTCTGTAGACGGGACATAGCTAATTTCAACTTCCTAGCTCAATTAGGAGGGGAGTTATGCGAGGAAAAATTCTAAAAATTAGAAAAATTGACCAGAAAACCACACATTTGGAGCTGTGAGAGGGTGAAATGGGGCTGAAAAGTCAAGACTCCCAAAAGGCACATCTAGTGTCCCTACTAAATGTACATAGCTGATTTCAACTTCGTGACTCAATTAGGAAGGGAGTTATGCGAGGAACAAACTCTAAAAATAAGAAAAATCTACCAAAAAAACGCATATTTGGAGCTGTGAAGGGGTGAAATGTAGCTGAAATGTCGAGACCCCGAAAAGGCACATCTAGGGCCCGTACTAAATGTATTTATCAAATTTAAACTTCCTAGCTCAATTTGGTGGAGAGATAGGGGAGGAACACCCTTTTTTTCAGCGTTATAAAGGGGGAAAACCCTCATATCTCCCCTCTTAATTGACTTGGGAGGTAAACTTTTCGATATAGTATACAACTTTTAATTCTATATCAATTGGCTTAAAAAGGAGCAATTTTCGCGTTTTTGATGCCTCTGCATCCCCCCCCCCCAATTGAGGCATAACTGAATTTTGATCCAAGTTCATCCCCACTTATATGTATCTAACCTGCCGCCAAACTGAGTCGATTGACCGAATTGAAGCGATTTTGGTCAGTATCGAGCAGAGCATATGATTTTAATGTTCGGCGGAAAAAAATAAAGATAAATACCTGAAATGGCCAAAAGTTGTCTTAACGGTCTTTTAGGACCACAAAACCGATTTTTTTGGTACACCTCCCCCCCCCCATCAAGTTATCATAACAATTCGATCACGCATTCATCCTACAAAAGCGAACTTGATATGAGCTACGAGTATTTGGGATGTCTACCATTAGTTTTGGTCATTTTCAAACATCGATTATTTTGATTTTTGTCCAGCAAAAACTTGCTGGTGGACTACTGTGTGTTGTTGAATTATGTTAAAATAGAATTTTCTTTTTCACAGGTTCTTTTTTTAGGAGAAAAAAATCAAAATACCATAAACATACCTAGGTAGCAATTAAGACGAAAAAAAAATCAAGATTTAATAAAAATTCATCATGTGACGAGTAGGTCTCGCTATACACAAATTAACCAAAAATGTAGCTATCTATTTGATTCAGGTGAAGCCCATTTTCAAGAAGTTGGGCACAGCTGATCAATAACGTTAAACTGATAATTATGCTTAAGCAATATCCCTTAATAAATCAACCGAGCACACAAGCTGTAGAAAATGTAATGGAGCTTCAAAAATTCATTTGAACCATGTGCTAATTACAACCGATCATTATCATGGCTAAAAATAAACGACTATCAATGATAAACATTGGCTTACATGCAACTATTCAATATTTCATTTTGCGCAATTTGACCTATTAGTAGAATTTCTGATACATATTTTTTTTACACGCGTCTTTTAGTAAAAAAAAACTAGAAACCTAATCATCAAAAGAAGCGTTTGTATTTTTAATCGTATTGCGGTGAACAACGATAAGAAAAATCCAATACTACGAGTATTTTGCGGTGAGAATGCTATAACACAGATACATAGGTTCTTGTAGTTTGACACTATATAAATTAGTATATAGAATCGAATGTTGGTTTTCCGCCAAATACTTTCTTTTGTTAATATCGCTTTACAAATGTCTTGGATCTCGAGGGCTGAAAAAAAAAAAACCATCTCGAGTTATCTTTGAATACCATCGTAGATCCTAAAAAAATATTGAAATAGGAGAGGAAAAAATGAAACATAGGTACATTGCAATGGTATATTGCATTTTTGGTGCAAACTGGACAGTGATAAATAGCGCCAAAATGATTGCATAGACTCACGTACCGCTACGATGGCAAATTGCAAAGGATAAGTTGGGCAGTGGAAATACTCGTACAAATAAAGTTAGTTTTTTCACTCTTACTTTGTCAACAAAATCACTACAACATGTTGAATTACGTTTAAATCGTTAAATAAATCGGAAAAAGAATTTCGTTTTGTCTTTGAACAAGTAGGTAGTAAGTAAAGTACGTGTATTAAATCGTTGGTCACAAATTCAAACACGCACGACTGAGCTACAGCTACGAAGATACGTATATAAATCCACAACTGACGCAACGTGCGTTTAAAAAAAAACACTCATCTATATGGCTAGCTGGAAAAATGTCATCAATAAAGTAATACTTGATCTAATATCAAATTACTTGAAATCCGAAGACCAAGCCTAATTACATTTACATTATGGCGTTAAATTAAGGACCAGATACGACACTAATAAAGGAACGATGTTAGCCTAAATGTTAATTCAAGTTTCATGGACAACATTCCCAAGAGAGCCTTCTATTTTCAAGTCTTAAAAACAAGAATAGCTTCGTTTCAACCTTTCTTAATTATAATATTCATCGGTATAGTACGCGTTTTACATATACATATAGCTAGACTTTTACTCGAAGCTGGCGAATGCTGGCGAAATGGTGAAACAATCACACGAGCAGTATTATTCGAATGCGATACCTACCTACGCGTTTTAATTTGAAATGAATGTGTGTGGTTGAAAAGCTTTGTGCTTTCAAAAATAATTTCAACTTTTCAAGATGTAGCATTATTTACATTCAAAATATTCGCCTGAGGAGTTAACACTTTCGTTTGTTGGATTTGTAGGTAGGTAGGTAGGTAAGTAGGTAGGTACGTACGTACGATATATACGTTACTAGCAACTAAATTCGAAATGAGCCAGTTTCAATTTGCATGTTTGTTCGACAATTCGCTCCAAAATATATATGTCATTCTTTTAAAGTTAGCATTCGAGTAAATTACATTAATCTCAGCCTAAATTTATGTTTTCATATTCGTTACAGGTAGAGAAGTCCGAAACATAGATTCCAACCTAGCTTCAAATGTGATAGAAGAATTCAACAACGGTGAGAATTTTTTTTTTTTTTTTTCATTGCACCAAACAACAATTTGCATCATATACATAAACAATATTAGGCTAATTTTTTATCAGCTAGCTTTGCTACGCTATTGGTGATTCGGTTTTATTCCAACGACCATTGTTGCATATTTAGAATAAACTGATATCGAGGAAGCAAACGTATGGCAAACAATTACAGCAATATTTATTGAGCATTGAGTAAATATTTGTATGTCCTGCTTCTGTCCAAAATATGAGGAAAATCAAACAACGGTCGTTCGACTGACCAATCATTAACATATTAAATGAAAGAGCCGCGCCGAGTCGTTTATTTGCATTTAAAAACACCCGTACAAAGATTTTCGTCAATTTGTTACATTTTTCATAACTACACAATGATAAGGTCGTGTCATTTACTCGCAAAGATGATCAATTTAAAATGACTGATTTTAAATTTACCTACTTTCTAAAAATCCATTATTCATCAAACTACAGATTATTTTTATCGTGTGTATGACTTCAAAACGTTTACATTACTACTTTCATATACCTACACCTCGCACAAGTAATTTATACCTATCACAGGTATGGAGCCAGGTTCTCAGGTGAAGGGCGGTGAATTCTTTCCTGCCGAATTTTGAAAAAAATTATGATGATTTTCTATGTTAAATAACTAAATTTTGTGATGGTTTGATGTAGGGAAATTTAGGTTTACCAAGATCGATGAAAAACAGAAAATTTTGAACTTAGAAGATAGAAAATATTAGCTATGGACAAGAATTGCTGTACAAGGAATAGTTGTTTGTTTTTATTTTTTCATATTTTTGAGTTAGAACGCTCGAAAAATGAAAATATCTTTCACTTGAAACAATTCGTGAATTTTCGCGAACAACGTTTTATCTCGATTCGATTGTGCGGAAAAAAGAACTAACCGACTAGTCCTTCTCGAGTTAAATTTGCAGACCTTGCCGACTGGTAACAACCCATGGGAGGATAGACACCCCCCGACTCTTCGCTCCCTTTATTCCTGACCACCTACTTATCTACCTACCTACTTAAAATACCCTTCAGCAAGATATTCAATTAATTTCAAAGAAAAAAATCACTATATTTTAACTATCTTTTCACTACTTTTGCACCATTTATCAAAATTTTTTCACTACCATTTGAAAATTTAAAATATTATCCCGGTTCCCCGCTTTCCTTCTGTAGTAAAAAACTTCGGATATCAAACTGATTAAAAAATTTTTTCTCAATTCATTTCGAGTAGGTAAGTAGGTTTGTAGGTATAGTGTGTATTCTCCCGGCAATTTTGAACACATTTTTGCGGCGAACCGAGTATGCAATTCTATTAACTTGCGTGCTACTGGTCGAGTGGAGTGATCCTCGTGGCCGGAGAAATTTTTTATTCAAAAATTAAAAATTTATCAATGCGATCCTTCGGCCATACCTTACTCCTGATGATGAACGACAAGACCTAAACCTTCCATTGTCTGTTATTTATACGAATTTTTGGAATTCAAACTATGTAGGAACTGTACAACTTACATAGAACATGAGTGAAAATGAGGTGAAAAAAAACATACTTTGAAATTTGACTTGACTTATAGAGGTGGTCCACTTCAAGTTGAAAATCCATCACAGGAGTATAACATTTTGGCCTTAAATGACATACTTACTCTTTAAAAATGATGCAAGCTCCAAACCACAACGTTAAAAAAGTACGCTTTGAAATTTCGCATCATTCCGGTACAATTTCAATTTAAATCAAGACCTCTTTTGATCCTTCATCATCCAGCTGAAAAGTTGAAAATTGCAAAAATCGAGGTTAAAAGGTAGTATTGAAAAGTCGTTGAAAATTTTATTAGAATCAATTCGTAAAAAAAACTAATACTTGTAATTTGAAAAATTGCTTTAAATCAATATCCAATATTTACGTAATTGAAAATAAACGTTCATTGGCTAACTTTCCAAATCTATCTATCGTAACCTAACATAACTTTTCCACAAAAATGTGGGGAAGCTATGAAAAATCGAAAATTTTGATTTCAAATAAAACTTTGAAGAATAAAATTTTCATTTTTCTTCAGATAAACAGTATGACAACATTTGAAAATCGGCAGCAATCATAAGCGGAGATAGGTCAAAATTTTTGAAGTAGCTCAAGCACTACACCGTCATTAAAGCCATTTAACGGCATTTTTGATCTTCAAAAAATAACATTACAATTTTTTTTAAAACATTTGGTAGGGAGCGGGCCCCCTCCCTATCTCCGTCTATGCCAGTAAAATAAAACACCTTTCGAATTCGATACAAGCTCAATTTGCTCCTTTTCCTCAAATGTGATCTCAATCTTATTATTTCGAGACGTACCAGTATTGCATATCCAAAAAATCGAAGGGGCTGAGATATGCCATTTTCAAAATTTCTTTTTCACCAAAAACTGCTGCTCACTTTGAAAATTCATAGAAAAAAATTAATAATGATAAAAATTCACTGTTTGCTCTAAAATATAATGTGTACTACCTGGTATGTGTGGTATAAAAATCAAAAGTGGGAGTGAAGTGGTTCGTAAAATATGACAAAATAAATACAAAATGACACGACTGAAAATTTGTAACTTTTTCAGTTTTTTGTGAGTAACTTTTGAAAAATTTATCATGAGCACCTCATTAAAACATTTTAAAATGAATGGGAGAGCAACTTTAACTCAACAGTTGAAGTGGTAACCTCGAGGGTTGAATTATAAGCAGAAAAAAAAGTCATTTTTGGACATAAATAGGAAAAAAAATTTCAATTTGAAGGTACATGTGAGAAAAACAAAACGATTGGGCCACAACGCAAGGAGTATAAATGAGCGACTGTGATAAAAAAAATCAAGAATGGGAATGAAGTGGTTTGCAAACTGTAACGATATACGTGTGTAAAAAAGTGTATTAGAAAATCTTTTTTTTCAACTTTTTGTGAATAACTTCTGAGAAAAATATTATGAGCTAGTAGCAGTGTACCCCACTCCATGACCTGAGCAGAAACCCTAAAATTTACTTCCCAATTGTAAAAAAATATGAGACTTTGATATCTATCAATTGTTTTCTTAAAAGTCCATCATTTTCCATTTTTTAACATTCAATACAATATATGTCTCTCCATCGGAAAGTAACCATCAGGTCTTAGACTTTGGAGTGAGGGGGGCTGCTGTCATATTTTACGAACTACTTCACTCCCACTTTTGATTTTTATATCTCACATAATGGAGAATATATACTGTGTTTTAGAGCAAACAGTGAATTTTTATCGTTACTAATTTCTTTCCATGGATTTTCAAAATAAGCAGCAGGTTTGGGCAAAAATGAAATTTTAGAAATAGCATATCTCATCCTGTTTGATTTTTAGGTATGCTAATCATTATACATGTAAATCTCGTGAGTTAACCTGTCACTGGTATAAGGGAAGGGAGGTACTTTATAGAGTGCTAATTTTGTTCAAATAGAACAATGAATGGGTTATGTAAACGGAGATGAAACACGTTTGTTCCGGGATAGATAGATAGATACCTAGTACATACATTTTAGACTGACGATGAGATCAAATTTGATATTTTTCTCATTCCAAACATAAGTGTCGACTCGACACATAAGAAAAAAGAAACTCTTCGCGAACCTCGAACGTTCTTCACACATAAAAAAATCTCCAACATACATATCTCGCATCATTTTACGCCTGTTAGTAAGCGCCGATATCGGATACAGGTTTTCTCTAATAATAAGAAAGGAAACACCAAAGTTTATAGCTTAGATAACTTTCGAAGAATCTTTTCTAGGAAACGTTCTCAACGCTCCAAATTAAAAACGTAAAAAAAAAAGTCGCGTGAAAATTTATCCAGCATTTTTTTTCTTCCTAGCCGAAAATATTGCCGTAATAAATAGGCATAAAAGAAAACATTCGTATAAGATTACAGAATGAGAAACGTACACAGAATAAAGGCCAAAAAAAAACAACTCAGCAAAATACAATATGTTACCTTTAACTTTTCTATCTTTCATTCTTAAAATAAAATATGGCGTCGTGCAGCAACAATACCCATATCCGCATCTATGGAAGGGAAATTGTTCTATGTACTAGGAATGGTTGAGGTGGAAGGAAGTGACTATAAGCTGTTTCATTCTATAAATCACATAGCTTTTCTTTAATATTTGATCTTTTGCAACTTCTGCGTATGTTCGCACCTTTTCTAGTCTACACTTACAGACAATCTTCTTCAATAGTGTAGAAAAGTTAAAAATATTTATCGTATATCCTTGAGTAGATTATATTTCGTTTTTTTCCCTTCTTCCTTATCTCGCATTCTTCATTATTCCCGCACTCATCCCTATCATCCCTTAACATTCTCGTTCAGATACGAAATTCAACGCATCCAACTTTATTGATGTACTTATATAAGCGCGTTACCAAGTGTTTGTAAACCATGTAGAACATATGTTTTCGTTTTTTTTTTTTTTCGCTTCTAAATCGTGCAAGATATTACTCAACGTGAAGGGTGGCGCGTTAAAAAAAGAAAAAGTAATTTATGGACAAAATCATTGTACATTTAGTATTTGAAGAAATCCGTATCAATTTGCATTACCTACGGTACCTCTACCTATGTAAAACTTATCACAAACGTCTTCAGCTCTAAAAGACTTTGAACCCTTTTTTTTCCCTGCTTCTATAAATAACAAATTTATTACTTTCTATATTTCATCAAATAATTCTTAATTTTTAAATTTACTACTTACATCCAAACATTCTGTGTATTTAATTTTGTTTCAAAATCAGCGTGGGTACTTAGGTAGGTATTTAAGTATTTAAAAGGTATACACTAGGGTGAATCGAAAAAAAAATACCTCGGATTTTGACCAAACTCGCGTAGGTGGTTGACTCTAAGTTAAAACCCCACCATATAAAATTTTATGGCCCTAGCTCAAGGGAGGGTGGAGTTATGGATCCTCAAAGTGGAGTCATTTTCGAAAAAAAACGCCTTTTTTCGTTTTTTCCACCCCCCCCCCC
>FIZR01027195.1:0-62276 GCA_900060175.1 Ferrisia virgata
GAAAAAACAACACAAATTCGTTAAAACCTATTCAGAATAAGACAGACAAGAAGGTAATAAAAAATAAATCCGAAAATTTTGAAATAAAAATTTCCAAAGTGGTGATCTTTTTAAAATAAAAATAATTTTTTAGTGGCCAAAATTGAAAAAAAGGACCAATTGAGATTCTGCCCCATATTTGGTGTCGTAAATTTATTCAACACAAATTTAGCCACCTCTGGGAGTTTAATTCCAATCCGAGGTATATTTCTTTTCGATCCATCCTATTCTGCATATTTAATCATATTTTCCTTGATTTTAACATAACAGAAGCTATTTTGAGAAATCCAAAATCTTGAATTTTCAGTGAAAACGCAATGGACGTGAAGGGGGGGTGGAGAGATGAAAATATTGCAATACGACAATGAACTATGGTAGCAGATTTAAATCCAGACATATTTCAAGCTCCCTACTTCGATTTCCAATAACAAAATTTTTTCAAAAAAAAAAAAAAAACAATACAAAGAAAAACAAAAATCAAAATAATGTGATATTAAATTCTCACTGGAAAAAATCATCAAGAGAGTTCCTTCATCATTGTTCCATGGATAAAAATATCGAAATGCATAACTCAATTTGGAGAGGAGATACGTGTGGTACAAACTCAAAAAATAAGAAAAACCTACCAAAAACCATTTTTCTCTAGGCTATGAGAAGGTGCAAAGAGACTGAAAAGTTGAAACCCCAAAAGGCACAACTAGGACCTCTACTTAATCTACAAGTCAAATCTCAACCTCCTAGCTTGATTTGGAGAGAAGATATGCTCGGGACAAACTCAAAAAATGAAAAAAGAAACAAAAAATCACGTTCAGGAGGGGCAGTACGTCTGGAAAGACAAATTTGCAAAAAAAAAACACATCTATGATCCCTATAAAGTCTACATAACCAATTTCAACTTCCTAGCTCAATTTGGAGGAGAAACATGCGAGAAACAACCCCAAAAAATAAACCCAAAAACTACATTTTTGAGGCTTTTGGGGAGGGGGGAATGTGCAATGCGGCTGTAAAGTCTATACTAAACTTACACATCAAATTTCAACTTCTTATCTCAATTTGGAGGAGAAATATGCGTGGAACAAGCACAAAAAATAAGAGAATATTCTTAAAAAATCACATTTTTGAGTCTACAAGAACGTTCAAACCCCCAAAAGGGCACATCTACAAAGCAAATTTCAACTTTTTAGCTCAATTTGGAGGGGATACATGCCTCGGAGAAATTCAAAAAATGAGAAAAAACTCACCTAAAAAACCACTTTGCTCAGGGCTATGAGGGGGGGGGGTGCAGTGAGACTACCTGTGACAAGTTAAAAAAATAAGGACATGAAGGGATGTTGTAGGACTGAAAAGTTGAAACCACCAAAAGGTACATCTAAAATCTACATGACAAATTTCAACCTCCTAGCTCAATTGGACCGATGGGAGGGGGAAGGGATGCGTGAGACAGCCTTTTTTCAAAATCAAAAATAACCCCCCCCCCATATCTCCTCTTCTAATCGACCTGGGGAGGTTGATTTTTGGATATGTTATACAACTTTTGATACTCTATCGATTGTCTTGAAAAAGGGGAATTTTTTCCATTTTCGCCCCTCTGCACCCCCTCCCCGCAAATTTGAGCATAACTGAATTTTGCTCCAAGATCATCCCCACTCAAAAATATCAAACCCGTCACCAATCCACGCCTACATCGCAAATTTGACCGATTTTGATCAATATGGAATCGAGCAAATTATTTTTAATTTTGTAGAGAAAAAAAATGTTTAAAAATAAAAAAGAATAAATATCTCGCATAGCCAAAAATGGTCTCAATGGTGGTCTTCTAGGGCCTCGAAACGGATTTCTTTGATCCCCCCTCCCCCCTCTATACGATACATGCCAATTTTCTGCAATAACCTAGTTTCCATTGACAAGAGTATACGAATAAAGTTCCATATATTTAAATTTCGACATCAACTCTTTAGAATCACCCAAGACAAGGACATCTATCAGAATAAATTCCATAGTCGCGTCGTTTTCGTCGGTACCTTCACTACCTTCCTTTAACAGCACATAACAAGTCCGCCAACAATATATATCCCCATATTGTAGGGTGAAAATATAAAGAGAATAATTTTGATTAAAATTACACGCCATGTACCTGTACAAAAAGCTACGAGAGCAGATAGGTTGGCGAGTAGTGTAAAATGAAGCTGCGAGAATAATATACTCGTAGTAGGTAGGTAGGTAGGTAGGTAGGTAGGTATAATAAAGATAGGTACGGTACGTAACGCTGTAGCTGTATAGTTTTTCGTTATCTTGAACAACGTTCGCATATGTCCTTTGTATTTAAAGTAATTAAATGAAAACACAATCCTTATAATCCGGTCTTTCTACGTAGGTATAATTCGCACGCGTCAAACGATTTAATTTTCGCTCGTCATTTTAAAAGTTGGCCAATTCACCTTAATACTGGTGGTGGGTGATGGGCCCTGGTCGTCGAGCACTTCGAGCACTGCATTCTAGGTAGACTATGTACGTAGCTACGTACATAGTCTACCATAAATCCATGGCAAATTGTGTAAGGGTATCTCAAAATACTATATACGATGCTGGACGCTTCGAGCTATATAACGATAGAACGCGAACGATACGAAATAAATAACATCTATGTCAATATACGAGCACGAATAAAACAAATTAGATCAAAAACAAACGCGTTTGATTTTATGTTTACTTAAAAACTTATCGATTGAATTAACCTTTTCTCTATGTGTGTGTGTGTGTGTATGTCTGTGAGTCTGTCCGGAGCTCCGGACTCCGAATGGTTTATGTAAAAAGGACCAGCTTCAGCTAACAATATATTATACGAGGTCGAGCTATTACCAGTAGAAAGATACCTACGGTACCTCTAGTTTAAAGAGCATAAAACACATAGAATACGTTGGAGTTGAGGTTCGAATCGATACTATCGAAGAGCTACTTATAAATCGAATCTGTTTTAATTATGATTAATTAAAGGGCGTAAGTATGATAAATTTTTTACTTTCAAAACGGTTCGACTTTATACAACAGCAAGGATAGGGATGAAATTAAACATTTATATTGGAATTAAGACGTTGAAAGTTGACCTGAACTGAACACCAAACCACGTGGTTAACTTTTGTGTGGTTATGTGTTGAATATATAGGTTCGCGTCTTATATAAGCCGCAGCACAACGCGTTTCGAATAAATTTTACGTTACAGTTTTAGACCTGGCTTAGTGCGAGAGTTCGAGTATAAAGCAGGCTTTACAACAGAATTTCAAATTTAATATTTGAGAAAGTTTCGCAGCCCGCAAAGTCCGGACGTTTTGTTAAATCGCCTGTTTATTTGCAAATTCGCTCGGATATACATACTACTACTACATATATACATTGTGTGTGTGTCGTTTTACCTCGTGATATGTACATGTAACTCTAACTACGTATGTAATAAAGGTATACCAAGCTTGTAGGTAGATGTAGCTATAGGTACCTCTATCTACCCATATTCATTCAACACACAACGACCAATTGTTTGTTGCTTGTTTACATGACAGATCGAGTAAACAAAATGATCGATATTGGTACCCATAGCTAGCTAGCTACCTATCGGTAGTTAAGTTATCTATCAATTTAATTTGAAACCCAACGTAGTATCTAGCTACCCAGCTACGTATCATTTCTATTTCTCTATGTTGGTAGGAGTGCACCGTGTAGCGTAATTACGTAATTAATACGCCATGAAAGGTCGATGTATTACAAGTATTTTCTGTCATCCGTGTAAGGACACACGTTTTCTACCTTTTTTTTCTCTCTCTCTCTCTCTCTCTCTCTCTCCATTCTTCTTCTCCTTCTTCGCCGCCACCATTCAACACACGGCGATTACATTGTAAATAAATATACATGTACATGATTCGAAATGAGAATTCTATCGAGGTATAGTTAATGGCTTTTCCGAATCAACAGATGTTTTCTGCGTAGTAGGTTAGGTACATAGGTAGATAGGTAGGTAAGCTAAGCAGTAGGTTAGGTAGCAGGTACAACAAATTGTATACCACATGAATAGAACACTGAACGCCACACTGAATTAGGATTTTTGGGATTAAAACGGCCGATGCCGTGTACACGTATAGCTAATCTTTCACGTTTTAATTAATTTCTTGCTTTTACCTAACCCATAAGGCGGGTAAATTTTTAATCGGATGAGAGATTTCCCTACCTGCCAGCGTATGGTTTTTGCAAACCACACAAATATCAAAGAGGTACGACTAAATTTTAACGTTTTCAAATTAGTTGGTTTAAATATGTCTCGAAATAATTCGCGTCGTTGAAACGAAAAAGTTGAGTAGGAGTAATTAAGTTTAAATTTAGTGTAACATTGCTTAACGAATTTGGATAATTTTTTGTAGGCGTTTTTTCAAACGCTACCGAACGCTGAGAATGAATAAAAGTCAGCAAAATTATGTCAAATGGAACTTTGATGGCTTTAATTCGATTCCTAGGATGATCTCGGGTCAAAATTCAGTTGTGCCTAAATTTAGAGCAGGGAGAGCCGAGTAATCAAAATTGTAAAAAATTGTTCTTTTTCAAGCCACTCGACAGAGAATTCAAAATTGTATAACGTATCCAAAAATCAGCCTCTTAGGTTAATTAGAAGGTGAGATATGAGGGTTTTCCCTATTTTTGCTCATTTGGTCAACAATTTTGAAGGAAAAAAATTTCTCAATTGAGATAAGTTTATTTTTACCAATTATTTTACAGCCTTTTTTCACGATTTTCGAAGAATTTTAATAATTACTACTAGCTTTAAAATTTTTACCAAATTATGAAAAAAAAATTTTTCAATTTAAATGAAATATTTTACATGGGTATGTTTACAGAACAAGATTTGCCTCTATCCTATTTCTTAAAAAGACGTCAAATTTCGAAAAGTGTGAAAGTTTCTAAAAAAGCATTTAACACCATTTTTGATCTACAAAATACAACATTTTACTACATTTTTAGTAGTACAAACTATCACTTGATAAATTTTCTCGAAAAAATTTGGGAGAGAGGGCTAGATTAACATACAGGGGAGGGGGATTAGTCTCCCTCATGCTCCTTATATCTCCGCCGATGGCCAAATATTCGTTACAATGACCTTGAATCTGAAATACTCAAGTTCAATATCATCTTGAGTTCTCATTTGAATTAAAAGTTTTTTCTAAAGTTGTATAATTTTCCCTTTTTTTCGCTCTATAATTTAGGAATTGAAAAAACTAATTTTCAATTTTTTGTGGTTCCTTCAAATAATTACGGAAGGTCGATTTTAACATTCTTTTGTAATGTAACGATCTTAATTGGATTCCATTTCAATAAAAAAAATTTCGAACTTTACAAAATTTTAAGACATGTAACTTGAATAAAATGAGAGAAGTTTTGTTCATTTGACATCATCACGATACTTTTTTCAGCGTCCCCTGTCCTGTCAATCACTTCAACCTACCAATAAAACGATGAAAAAAAATTACATTAAATAAATTAGAAGCTGTTTTGACATCGCGAGTTATTTCACTGCAAAATTTCACAATCAACTTGGAGAAAGTACTGAAGAAATTTTCACTACCCTGACGCTTCCCCTTCCCCCTCTAATCAACATTTCCCGAATCCATACCACCTTTACCGCTCTTCAATGTCACAGAAACTGTCACAAATTTCCTTCACATTTCGAAAATCCTATTGAATGAATCTCCTTCCATTCCAAATGACCATCTCCAGTAAATCTACTACACTTTTGGTTGAAAAAAATTCGAATCACAAATTTGTTTTCACGAGTATGTTGGAAACAGCTCTCTGAACATCACACTCGAAGTCCTGAATAATTAATAGAAGACACCCGAGACCCAGAGAAGTGGGGGGAGGGGAAGAGGTTGGTCAAGAAGGCGTTTCAATTTTAATTTGTTTTTTTTTTTTCAAAAGTTGTAGAGAATGGTAAAAAAAAGTTGTGAAATGACGTCAAATGGTCATGGTAAAAGTGTAAAATCTTCAACCTAAATCTCGACTTCATCACATAAATTCTTTTAAAATTTCAAAATTTACTCGAAAATTCAAAAAAAAAAAATTTTTTTTCAACTTTTTAATAGTAATGTCATAGTGAAAACCACGTGTGATCAAAAAAGAATTTTTGCAATTTTTTTTGTTTTTCAAGGGATACAAAATCATGTTTATGAAGGGAAAAATAATTTATTTCGAACTTTTCAACATAATGAAATAAAAAATACCAAATTTTGTCGTTTCTGCTAATATGAAAAATAAAATTTATTTTTCGCTTTTTTATCCCTTTTTTCTATTTTTATACATGATTTTGTACCCACCAAAACTTTAAAACAAATGAGAAAATTTGTTTCCCGATTTCGAGTGGTTTACTAATACGAACCGATATAAAAAAAAATCAAAAAAGAATGAGACAATTTTTGTTATTGCTTATGGAAGTAAATTTTTAAATTCCAAACCAATTTGTGGCTAATCAAAAGTCAAGTCAAAGAACTAAATTCTTACCACATTTATTTCACGTCACTTCGCAATAATCGCGATGCTGATTTTCATGAAATATTCGAATTATGTTGATAGAAAAAAAGCAACGTGTAACTAGTGGCCAAGATGAGGGAGGGAGGAGGGGATATACTAAATCTACATACCAAATCTCAACTCCCTAGCTCAATTGAGGGGAGAGATATGCAAAGAACAAACTCACAAAATAAGAAAAAACAAATTTTTGGGGTTGTGAGGGGGAGGAATGAGACCGAAAAGTCGAAACCACAAAAAAGCACATCTAAGACGTACCAAGTTTGAACTTTTTGGTTCAATGTGAAGGGGAGGTAAGGGAGGAACAGCCTTTTTTCAAGGTCAAAAAAAGGTAAAACCCTCCATATCTCCCCTTTTAATTGACATAGGAGGCTGATTTTTGAATATGTCATAAAATTTGGAATTTTCTATCGATTGGTTCAAAAAAAGAACAATTTTTGCGATTTTAGCACCTTAGCACTCCCTCCCCTAAATTTTGGCATAACTGAATTTCCATCCGAGGCGATCTCCACTCCGAAATATTAAATCTGCTGCCAACCGAAGTCCATTTTCCAAATTTTATCGGTTTTGGTCGGTATCGAGCTGAGAAAATGGTTTTTAGTTTTGGTCGGGAAAAAAACAAAAATATATAGGACCGTTGATATCCCTCCACCCTCATCCGCCGTAGGTCGATAGACACAATAGCTTGATTTTCATTGACAATATGGCATAGAAAATCAGCCTAAAAACTAAAGCTGAAACACCTGATAGGTCAACCCTCTCAAAAATTTCAGGATTTCCATCATATCTCCTCTGGAATTGCTCTTCTTGCAAAAATATTTCAATCTCTCTGAATTTCTTATAACTTTTGTATTCAACATTTTTTCACATTAGCCATAGGTTTTGAATTGCAGACTTGGAAATTCTACATGAAGCTCACAACGTCCTAAAGTGGTGCCTGAAGAGCTGCCCTAAATGTGAAAACTTCCCACGAACATTTTTGACCTCCAACCTTTAGCCATTCCGGATTAATTGCGATCTATTGGAAAAAAATTCGCTTTTGACATCCAAGCTGGGCGGGGGAGGGGGGCTGATGAAAATTTTCAAAATTTTAATGGTACAAAACAAGTAAATACAAATAGAAAAGGCTTGGATAGTGAAACCTCCTCGAAAATGTTGTACAAAAACAAGGTCATCTCCACCACCATCCCTAATCGAGATTAGAAACAGAATAATGAATGTAAATTCTTAAAATTTTTCAAACATCAATACGCTTTTAATCGTTAAATTTTTTAGGGTTTAAATCACTCCATTGTTACTTTTCACATTGATCACGTTTTGCGCAACGAAATCCTTCTTAGCTATAATCTGCTTCATCGTTGTCTTTCCTCTGTTTCAGATATATCTACTACCCAATCGAAGTAGAGATATCGATGGAATAATATTGTAAATTTATCTCGAACGAACGAAATGACGAGCCTAGAATGCCAGTTAATCCGAAGCCTTGCATCAATCGGCGTAAAATAATGCACATTAGCATTGGTGACAGTTGACCGATACGATGCTAATTATCAAACCCACACCACCATGGTGTGATATGTACAATATAGTGTTAACTTTGATGGCATTTTGGTGGTTTTGCCGGCTGTGCTTAGCAATGAAAACACTTTGCGACTCGGATGCCTGTCAATGTGATAATGTCGTTGGGAAGATATCGTGTATATGCAAGTACCCTAATCAGGTTGGTATTTTTACGGTGACAGCCGACATTGTGTTCGGGTAACATTAATTTTTAAACATACATATGTATACATCGACTACACATATTTTTTCGTGTATAATAAAACCTACATATATTATGTATCGTACATGCATAATATTGTAGAAGGAAAACGAAAAAAAAAAAAAAAAAAAAAAAAAAAAAAATCATCCCGCAATACTTCTACATTATATAAGTATAGTAGTATGCCAATATAATGCAACGTAACGTTAAAAAATGCAGGAGAAAATTTTTTTTTTCCACAAATAAATAGAGCCGTTGATATTCGAAAACGTTACGTTTTATTTCACCGACGTATTAAAATTTCACAAATATCTCAACCTGCTTTCGAATATCCAGCAAGTTGGTTTAAATCAAGCATCGCTATTTGCTCGATATTCGTATTACATTATCTCTCTGTACTTACATCATGTGCATTGCAGTACACAATGTGCTTATTGTGTTGAAAATATACGATCGAATTTCATCGTCAAATGTTATAGCACATGCCACACGTATTTTTCTTCCATCTCTGGTTTTTTTTTTTGTTTTGTATTTTGTATTTTTTTTTTTTTTTTTGTTATACCTTTTACCTCGTCGGTATATACTACATGCACAGTCGCACACGTACTACATCGTACACGTGTAATATTAAATGAAGTTCGCGAGCTTTACACCGAAAATGCAAAGTACCCATACATGAGACAAGTTAAAATGTCGTAATTTATCACCTTGGCTGGGAAGTGGGAAGCTGGCTGGGGCCAGTGTTAGCAGTCTACAGAAAATGCAAAGTATCCTCGCATGTTTATATTTTACATTTATACGGTAATACCGAGGGAGTTATGCCTTCATTAAGAGACCCATTATTGTTTACATTTCGCTACCGCGTGTGTGTTGTTTAACGCGACACCCTTATAAATTCGCCAAGGTGTTATCAAAACAGGACGACTCAAAAAGTAATATCCAACTCGATACATATATCTACGTACTCTGTGCTTTTGTACCTACGTATCTACGTACGTACAATGCATAGTACCTATATACGTATTTCGACCATATTGTACACGAGTAATTAAACCTTGTAGATTTTTTCACAAGCATTGTACATAGATGGTGCGAAAAAAAAAGAAAAAAAAAGTGGCGAAATTCTTTTTATTCACGTTATGCAGAGACGCAGGCATACGCGCGTGAATTTCAATTATTTTTCTATCCGGTTCCCTCGATAATTCCAAACAAACGTTGCTGTGCGAGTAATTTCGTTAAAAGCCGGATTAAAATTAAGGTTTTTACGTTTTGTTTTCATTTTCAAATTGAGGTTTTGATTAATGCGTACGAATGAAATTAAATTTATTTCCTAGTATAGCTACCTGCTTTCTCCTTTTTTTTTTTCCTTCTTGATGAATTTCGGCAGGCGAAAAATATCATTTGTGAAGGCTTGAAATATAAAAAAAAAGCATCGCGTTGCGATGCTTTTTCAGCCTGATTTTCGTCACATATTACAATGATGAGAATTGAAAAAAAGCATCGCGCGGGTAAGACGGGTTCAATGGGGGTAAAAGGTCAAAACCCCTAAAAGGCACACCTAGGACCCCTACTAAATATACATACCTGATTTCAAGTTCCTAGTTTAATTTGAAGAGGAGTTATGCGACGAACAAACTCAAAAAATAAGAATAACCGACCAAAAAATCCAATATTGGGACTGTGTGGGGGGGGGGCGAGATAAACGGGGCTGAAAAGTGTACATATCAATTTTCAATTTCCTAGCTCTATTTATAGGAGAGTCACGCGAGAAACAAACTCAAAAAATAAGAAAAACGAGAAAACCTGATCAAAAAACCACATTTTCGAGGCTGCATGAGAGGGGGGGAGGTGGTCAATAGAACTGAAAAGTCAGAACCCCCTAAAAGGTACATCTAGGGTCCCTACTGAATGTATACCAAATTTCAACTTCCTAGCTCATTTTATGGGGAGATAAGGGAGGAACCGCTCTTCTTCAAGGTTAAAATAAGAAAACCCCTCATGTCTCCCCTCCCAATTAAACCAGGAGATTGATTTTTGAATATGTTATACAACTTGAGATTTTCTATCGATTGATTCAAAAAGGAACAATTTTTGTGTTTTTGACCCCTTAGCAGACCTCCCCCCCCCGCATGGGGTGAAACTGAATTTTGACCCAAGGTCATCCTCACTCATATATATTTTATCAGTTGCCAAACTGAGCCGATTGACTGAATTGGAGCGATTTTGGTCAGTATTGAGCACAATAAATAATTTTAATGTTCAAGAAAAAAAAAAAATTATTAAAAAAAAATCTGACATGACCAAAAATTGTCTCAATGGCCTTTTAGAACCCCGAAACGAATTTTGTCGTATCCCCTCCTCTCCCCACCGTTGGTCGATGGACTGTAATAGTCTAGTTTCATTGACAATCTGACATAGAAAATCAAACTAAAAAACACTGCTTTTAAAATTCATTATACTGAAAATGATACCAATTTAACGTGGTTTTTTTAATATTATTTTTTATAAAGCGAAATTTTATTATATTTCATAATCACACACAAAAAACATGGCTAATTGAAAATCGTCTATTTAAGACTCACTACGGAATGAAAATTACGTAGTCGATCAGTTTAATGTCGAATTCTACAGGAAGGATTATAAGGTCATGTTCACTCACTCGTCATCACAATAAAAACAATAAATAAGCTTGAAAATTGGCATGAAGAATTAGGCTCAGGAGAAATACAGGCAATAGGTAGCAGATGTATTTTCAAGGTCATAATACATTCCAACAGGTACATAATATTAAATGATTTCAAATTCCAGAACAGCGCATTATGGGCACTCAAGTTTCCAAGAGTTTAAAAATATAGAAACGATGTTTGAAATTTTATTAAGAACAAAGGAATCTTACGTGCGAAGAAACAAATGTGGTTAATTTTCGCATGAAATTTTGATTGAGAAGTAACCTTGAAAATTCAAACTTTTAAAGGTCATATTACGAAACGAATGAAAATCTAAACTTCTTGCTTCCATTTTGGATGAATATTTTAAAAATGGAAAACAATTTTGATGAAAGGTAGGCACTATGCGATGTTCGTAGAAAATAAGGAAAATGAAGGAATTATATAATTAATTTTCCAGCCTCATTTCAATATTTTCAAATTTTTGCATAAAATACGAAAATCGTTTTCGATAGCTCAAAATTTAGTTATGCCAGGAAATTATAGATGAAAAATAGGCTAGATTCAAACAGAACTTCATTGAAACAATTAGCTGCAGGTTGGCTTTTAAAAAAATATCCAACAACGCGAAAAAAAAGCAACTCCCTGGAATACTTTTAGAGCCAGATTTTCATAAAATTAAAAGCTGGAACTTCTAAAAATACACCTTTTTATTGAAAATTCTATTTTTTCAAAATTCCTACAAAAATCGACAATTTTAATTGAAAATAAAATTTAAGCTCTCGACCACCCCCCTTCCCCCTCAAAAATAAAAACAATTTTAACTAGCTCAAGTATAAACATTGAAACCAATTTTCTGCTTTACTGTGACGTACTCCCCCCCCCACTCTCTACCCACGTCATCACCAAACCACTCACAAGCAGGAACTTCGAGAAATACATCTTTGCTCCCCCTTAAAATGAAAACTATTTTAATGAGCTCAAATATGAACATTCGTTCCATTTTTTTACTTTGCCCTGCAAAGGTCCCCACCTTCTACCCCCCGCCACCACCTCCGCCATCATCAAACTACTATATTCTGTCCATAAATGATATATCGAACCACGCGAAGAAAAGTTGGAACCCCCTCCCCTCCTCCCAATTCCTCTGCTGAGATCAAAGAATGTAATTTTCACCCGAATCAAAATTGAAGGCTTTGAGCTGAGTTGGACAAGAATCGAAATATTTTTGGGGCGCAACAGAATTCCAAAAATAATGTTATTGAGAGGAAGATTCGGTAAAAAAGCCTATATCGAAAAATAGGCGATACTTTAATAATCACCGGTCACATGAAATAAAAAAAAATCGTCAACAAAAGAGTTTTCTAATTCATCTGAAAAATTGATCTGTTCAAATTCTAATCAACGTAGACACGACTCTGAGTCGAATTTTTTGGACAAACGTGTCTTTTGCAATGACCATTTCCTCATTTTAGTGAAAAAAAAATAGATTGAAAAGCCTAGTCAGCGAAAAATCTATACGTTTTCAACCTCTCGGTACAATTTGGAAAACTCTGGAAAAAAATATTCATCTCATGAAAGCTTTTTCAAGAATTATAAAATTTCAAAAAATTATATGCAGAGGACTCGAGATGCATAATAGGGTGAGTCGAATTTTGCTTTTTTTGGAAATTTGTACAGGCATAGTCACAATAATTACGAAATAGCCTTAAAAGAACGTGGTAAAAATTTCAGTTCTCTAACTCAATTTTTTAATCTTGCAAAACTCACTTAATGTTTAAATATGTTCAAAAAGTAAAAAACTTTTTTTTTTTAATATTTCAATTTTAAGTTGGTTTTGCACGTTTAAAAAACTGAGCTAGCGGGCTGAAATTTCTACCGCATTCTTTTAAGACCATTTCGCAACTATTGTGACCCCCCCCCTCCGCACGCAGATTTCCAAAAAAACGCAAAATTCGACCCAAAATATCAGGAATTTGCTATTAATGGTGGAAAATTTTTCAAAAATTAATCAGCAGATACTTTTTTAAATCTTTTTTATCAATTAATCCTGACCTTGGTGAAAATAGATTGAAATCTATTAATTTAAGAAAAAACTCATCACCCTCCCCCCTGATTACGTACTTCCTCACTCACCCAACCGAATACCACACCCTTTTTTTTCAGCATTCTTCAAACCTTTCAACAAATGTATCATTCTACACGAAAATTTAAACCATTTCATCTTCTACCATAAAACACATTAATTTTTATATTTACTAAGCATCTATCAATGAAAACAGTATTTCCCATGTTTTCGAAACGGACCATCACAACGCGATGATGCGACGAATAAAAATCACGTCTTTAATCAATCGAATTCATCACTTTAACAAATCTAAATCCACCCTCCAAGCACATGTCAATTATAATAAACATACTTGATAAAATTCACCAAAATCCATCACATTATATTATTATAATTCTTCGAAATTGAAACCATAACCCACAGCACGAGATGACTTACAAAATATCCATCAGAGGGGGAGGGGGGAAATCAAAGCAGCCCGCATTCTGACCGACCTGCTAATACTTACAGAATTATTCTCGCACCCTCGCTCGGTACAAAGGTTCTTCCAAAATATCGGGGAGCGGGGGGAGGGGGGATCACGCTAAACTGATACCCATTGGTCAAATGCTAAAGAACCTACACACGTCTCACATATACCGAAAAAAAAAAAAAAAAAAAAAAAAAAACAAAAAAAAACTTGAAAAAGGTTTTCACGTCTCACATATACCAAAAAAAAAAAAAAAAAAAACACGAAGAAAAACTTGAAAAAGGATTTTGGCACTAGGCCAACGTTGGATTACACAAATTCAGGCGACATCTCACATCTCTCTCTCTCTCTCTTGTCACCTCAACTCGAGTGCAAATTTCAATGAATGCGGACAAAATTTTAACCCGGTTAGAAAACTTTTACCGTATATATAATAAAATATATATATGCATCACGTAACAAAAAAAAAAGAAAAAAAAAAGCTCAACTTTTTCAACAATCTACCACGTATATGTATATCCTAAAACCTACGTATTCCAAGAAGGTAATTTTCAATGGCATTGTACCCTACGCGTACCTAATATTCGTAATAATGAAAGTATCACGCAACAGCCGAGTAATATGTACCGCGAAAGCGTTATGTCATTTGTATAATAATTTACTACGTGTGATACATTGTAAATCATACCTTCGTAGAAGTATTTAACGGCGCGCCGAGCAGGAGTAGGTGAAACAAAAAAAAGAAAAAAAAAATGGCAAAAAAAAAAACAAACTTTCGCTTTTTGTAGACGACATCCGAGTTCATGGCGATTAATCAACGCCATCGTTGTCGTTCATTATTGTGGAAACCGAAAAACAGCAGCAGGCAACCCTCGGTCAATGGTTTTGTTAGCACTAATCACAAAGCATGAAAATGTAAATACCTCAATCTGATTAATATCGTACAATCCGCAATATGTATTTAGCCAAATTTCTATACATCTACAATTCTACATACACAAACTTGTCGCGGTAGCATACAAAGGTCGATAGTTAATTTTTCTAAAATTAACGAAATTTCATACAAAATAGTATAAGCTAACTCGATGAAGAAAAAAATTTACAATTCTTTTTGAAAATTAATTCCATACGTTGGTTGCTGTTGTTTTTGTTTTTTGTTTTTTTTTTTATCCTCTCATTCCGAGGGAATTAAGGCTAATAACTTGAAAAGTTGGAGGAAAAAAAAAAAGCAAAAAGCGACCGCGAATTGTTGATTACCGCGGTTACGTCAACCCACCCATTTCGTGTCAACCGTTAATTGCACGTGTTTAACTTTCTCATTTATTATCGGCTCTATTTTAAACTGTCACAGGGGTAACTTTGTGTAACAAAACAAACCCCCGGAATATTATATGCTCGTTATTAATCAAAGCAACTAGGTATATATACATAAGCAACTGTGCGTCATTATAAAGCGCAAAAAATATCATGTTTTCGAGAAATACCTACCTACCTACCTACCTACCTACCTATCAACCATATACTTTGCATCATATATAGAAACGAAGTTGTAATATTTTGCCCAAAAACATATACACCAAACTTATAGATACACGAAACGAATACACTACCATGTATTATCTTACATTTTGTACCAATTTTCTACACACACACACACACACGCGTATACAAGTATACAAGTCGAACCTCCGGATACCCTATCATTTTAAATGGCAAACGCATATATACAAAGTGATTAATGCGAAGATAATGTCCTCCCGAATTGTCTTTTGTAACTGTAACGGGAAGGTTTCGCTAAGGCGTGATTTTTCTAATATATACCTATACCTATATATACGGTGTGGTGTAATTGTTACCACCGCGAAAGGGTTATTTGATGGTGAAAATTTCACTCTTTCGGGAGAGATAATGGATGGAGAACGTGTACGAGCTGAACTCGAATGGATTCGCGACTTAAAATATGAATTTTACTAGACCTTTTGTTATTTTAGTATTTTATAATAAATGATTTTATCGTGTTTTATGTCAGAAACGTGTGGTAGTGTGCAGATTTGAAGGGGGGGGGGATTTAACATCAATTTTGTCTCTACCTTACAAGTATACCAACTTACTTGTTAGAATAGGTCAATTTTTTCGAATTTTCGAATTTTTGAATTTTTTCTAAAACCCATAGGATGTGTTATTTACCCACGTGGTCCTATCACAATTAATCTAATCCCAGCTGATCGCAATTCAAAAAAAGATCCACTTAGGTGGGTGGTACAGCTACAACTTCCCCATCTCGAGTCCTGTTTGGGTTCATAACTCATCAGCATTCTTCATGCAGTAATCTAGCTAGTAAGCAGAACAATTATTCTATTTAATTTCGAACTTGAAAGTACCCCGGGGTAGAGAAGCTATTAAAAAAATTTCCATAATTCCCATCACAAATTGACAGAGCTGTATTTCGCTGATCCAGTAGATGGATCTATTCTGGACCATAACTTAAACTTCATACCTGCTTGAGGGGTCGTTTCCCCTTGAATACGATAATAAAGTCAGATTCACAATTTGACCTCAATTAATCAATTAATACCTTGTTTTAGTACAGGGCTACCGTCAAATTTTTACACCTGTAACAATGCACGAAATAAGATATTAATCGAGGTCAAATTGTGAATCTGACTTCATCATCACATTCAGGAGGTTCTATTTATGCGAGAACGACACCAACATCACCAACCTAGGTATTGTTCCAAATTTGGGGAGGGGGGGCCACAGGTCACAAAACGGCGACCCGAAAGTTCGGTGCGTTTTTCCTACGAATTTATGTCGACGCATACAGTAGTTGAATGTAGAAAATTTCAAAACTCTCTGGTTGTAAATTGTTATTTGGTGTTGATATGAAAATTGCAGCTGAACTCAAAATTGACATTTATTTGAACAATTTTGCAATTTTTTTCATGTTGAAAGTGGGTCAAAAAATTATAAAAGGAATGCCTTTCGACTAATTCAGACACGCTGAATAGAACCTCTCATTCGCATTTTGACTCTTTACCACCACCCCCCCCCGCCTCCCACACGCCCATGTCCACAATTCTACAACTATGTTCCTTAGCTAAAATTTTAACGACGTAATCTGATATAAAATTTCACACTGGACAACTTTACTTCCATTCATTTTTAGCGTATTAACCGTTATTTTTGAAAAAAAGCATTTTTTCAAGTTTTTGAAAACAACTTAATTCTCAAAGAAAACATTTTTTCAATTTTGTGAAAATTGAACTCGTCAAAACGCATATTTTGATGAAAAAAATTATATGTACCCCCATTAGGGTCCACAGCTGGTCAATTCAAAGTTTTCTTTTATCGATCCTTCTGCAACCCCCCCCCCTCCAGGAATGGAAAATTTTGGAAGAATTTAGGTCGATAGATCCATAATTCCTTTTAAATATTTAGATTAAAATCATAATTTCTCCTCAAGTACGTGCGAATACAGAATTATTCAAGAAAAAAGTTTTTTCGACACTCTGGTCACAGGAGGGGGAGAGGTGAGAAAATTTTTTGGACCTGAAATTTTTTTAGAGATACGCAACGGTGTTTAGTGAAAATTTTGAAAATCTGAAATCAAGAACATTTTTGCTTATTCTTAACGTCATCCTCTTCATCAATCCCCCCCCCCCATCGTACATCACAACCACTTTATTTCTTATTTAAAACCAATTTTCAATTTAGTTGGTCAAATAACGATGATTGTCGGGATAAATGATCTCAAAACGATACGGTAAAAATATCAGCTCATCAACTGAATCTGTTCAACTAGCAAAACTGATTCAAAATTCAAAAATTTTCAAAAAATTAAAAAACATTAAAAAAAATTTTTTTTTAATTGACTTATTGTACGTATTTATAATCAAAATGATCATTTGTGACGAATTTTTACTATTGTCCCTCTTTTCAGGGATTTTCAAAAAATGTCACATTTTGCATTGTTTTTCGAGATATTCTAGAAAACTATGAAGGATTTTTTTTGAAAAACTCAAATGAATGTAGGATATGGATTTTATGTATTTTAACTCAATATTTCAATTTTACGCCCTCTCCCCTCCCACCATTCCCTTACAAGACGATTTTTCAATTGTGCTTAAAGAGGGGTTTTTCGGATTTGAAATTTTTTTTTCATAATTTGAAAACTGTCCTTTTTGATGAAATCTTTTTCAAAAGAACAATTTTTCAATTTTTATCAAATTTATATTTAAAGACCGCAAAGAATGACTTATTTTATATCCCAGAAAAATGAACTGAGGGTAGAGCAGAGGGGTGCCCAAAACTGAAATTTTGGATCCAATCGTCCAAGGTTCATGTCCTGCATGCATTTCAGAGAGTCGCTTTTCAAAAAAAAATCCTCTATAATTTTTCAGAAAATCATGAAAAATATCAATAAACAACTCCAAAAACCACTGAAAAGAGAAACAAAGATGAGCAGCTGCTAATGATCATTTTGATTATAAAATATGTAAAATAACCCCATTTTTGGAAAAAATTTTGCAAAACATTTTTTTCCGACTTTTTGAAAATATGAAAATTTTTGAATTTTGAGCTAGATTTGTAAGTTGGAAAAATTGAATTGTAGAGTTGAAATTTATATCACATTGCTTTGAGGTTATTTCGCAATTATTCTGAACCCCCTCATTCCAGTTAAATACTTCAAAAAAAAGCAAAATTCGACCCAACCTTGGATTTCAACTAGACAGCTGATTTTTGAACAAATTGTACAACGTTTAATTTCCTATCATTTGGTTGGAAAATTTTTTATTTATCATAGTTTTTTTGTTTCATTCACTTTCGTTTAATTTTTAAAATTTTTACTAAACCCATTTTCAGTCTGAAGTCGTCAAAAATATCATCTACGGAAAAATATGCCTAAAAACCGGAATCAATTGCGTTAATTTGAATTCTTTGGTCGATATAGATCCGAGAAATGAATTTCATTTTAAGCAGGAAAACATACACACTTGTGAAATATTTTTGAAAATTATCAAAATGGATTTCTAGAATCGTGAAGCCGAATGACATAGATCAACATTGTCACAGTTCGATTTTCTTCGAGAAAATCTAGCTCAAAGAAAGTCTGACTGTTCTGCATATTTTTATTCGTTTCGAAATCACTCGTACAAACATTCCATGTGTCAGCATTTACCGCCTACTCTAAGGTCACCGGTATATGTTGTATCAACTAATCATGAAGGGCAACCATTTTTTCACAAAAATACGTAGGTGCCTAGGTATTTGAAAGGGAAACAATTTTCATACTTCAAGAAGAAAATTTTCCCCAATAGGCCTATGCCAACAGAAGAAAAAAAAGACTTGAAATTTAAAGCCTCTAGAATATTGAAACGAACACAAATAGGTTTTAAACTACTACACTGGTACAAATTTTTACAAGTACTTAAAAAAAAATTCAAAGTGACCTATTTGAACGTAGGTGTTGGTAAAAGAACCGCAAAATTTTTTTCTATTGTGTCATTGAGACTGTAAAATTTCTCAGTATACAATTTAATCTTCTACATCTTTTCTACTGTCGAAAAATTTAGTACATTTTCACTACAGAATGCAGTCTTTTTTAATTCTGAGGACATAGATATTTACACAATCTTTTAGTTCAACTTGAAAAATTGCATTTTACCACTTGAAAGTTTTTTCCATAGGTAATTGAATTGGGACATCTTATATTCTTACGTAATTGATCTCCCTATTATCATCCTAACGTATCTTTTTCTTTAGCCATCTAAGGTAATAACTTAGGCACCCAACACCTTCTTCTTTTAAGACTACCTTACAATTCATCTATCAACGAGTAGTATCTGGACATTGGAAGAGTTTAAAAATATCGTACAACGAATGAGAATGAGGTTAACGTATATTTCAATTTTTAAAACAGAACACTTTTGAAAAAATTTTTCATCGCAACAATTTCATTAATTTTATTAAAATTTGCAACCTATTGAAAATATGGAACCAACTTATACAATTAATCTAGTTCGAAAAAACGCCAAAAATTACCAAATTAATTTATGATAAATCCTCTAACTTGCGAAAATTATTATTCTCAACGAAGAGTAATCAGGCCAAACTATTCGAAAAATTAAAAAAAAAAAACCAAGACGAATAAAAAAAAAACTAACTAAAATATGTAGCCTAATATCCTCTGCGAGTATTTTACTCGTCATCGTAAAAAATAATCTTCAGATACGAAGTCAAAAAAAAAAAAAAAAAAATTATAATAGCGTCAAAATTTCTGCTCTTTTAAATAGGAAAAAAATTTTAATGAAAAAAATTCTAAAAACCAAGACTTAAAGCTTAGATACGAGAGAAAATTTTTTCCTTCGTACTTCGAATAAGAAAAAGATTTTTACGCTTAGGTACATCGCTACAGCAAAGAAAAAAAAACTCCGTATAATAAATCATAATAAAAAAAAATTAACCTCTCCTTTCTGCGCGCTGGTGGTTGAAAAATTCTTAATTTTTTATTCGTAACAAAAAATCATATTAATAAAAAACGAAATAAAAAGATTGTATATAAATTGAAAACGAAACGTTTGAAAATGACTTTTGAAGTATAAAATTCGCCTTAGGCATTCGTTCTTATTTTTTTTTACAACACTTCATAAATAAAAATAAAATAAATAAACGCGAAAAAATTAAAGTAAAAAATCAACGATTTGAAAGTTGGCGAAAAGATGCGAATTTGCTCATTTACGTCGAATATCGTACATTAAATTAACCGTTTTCAGTATTTATTTTTTTTTCCTTTCCTTTTTTATTCGCGCCATGTTTATGAAATTTTTCACGTGTATAACTCGACGCGACGCAATAAGTAGCAGCAGAGGGTGAAAAATTAATACAACGAAAAAGAAACAGGCACTCGAGGTTTTATATTTTTCACCAGATCGGCTACATTTGTTTACCCGGTGCGGCGTTTATAAGGAATTCCTTTGATGTATCGTTAGAGTGAACCCTTGTAAATGCGATCGAATTTTATTTGCCAGCGTAAACGAATATAATTTGGTATATACTACGAGTTCATTTGTATATTACGTAAACGTTTCTTTGCTTCTTCTTCTTCTATACATATAAAACGACTCGAAAGGAAAAGGAAACAGTACCTACCAACGTTTCGTATATAAAAAGCGTTACTTTTGATTACTTTCTTTTAAAACACGCGGAAGAGAAATGTTTGTTCCACAACTGATCAAAATTTCACCCTTCTTAGGTAGGTAGGTAGCAGCCTAGCAAGGTACCTAACCTAGCTACTTAAGCAAGTAAAAACAATAGATGGTATTTTCAAGATGTACGAGTATTTTGTACACGTGTCGACGTATAGGTACTTAATTTTCCAAGCTGCTATAGTTCATTAGTGTGGATATAAAAAGAGACCAAAGACATTGCCAGATATAATTATCTACGGCAGCAATACACGTTTCTTTGCTACACACGGTAAATAAATATACAGTTTTTTCGCTTTTTTCTTTTTCTATTTTTTTTTTTCACTTCTTCTTCTATCACACTGTATGGCATTAAGAGTCGAGTATGTCACAAGCATACGAAACCAAATAGGTACCACTAATGCGAACATACACCCAAGTTAGAGTAGAATAAGTGCTAAGTGCTAAGTAAACATTTAAACCCCTTCAGCGAATATTTTTCCTTGGTTGAAAATTACCTCGGCGAGTGCGACGTGTATAGTTTTTTCTCGCTCTTTCTTTCGTTCTTTATCGTCGTAAAATGTAGGTATCTATCTATCTACTATCTGTACGGGTATAGACGACTACGAGAAGCACGTGACATTATCAAATACCTGTTATCGAAGCATTCCGACTGAAAAGTATTGCTTATAACTGCGACGAACGACTAATAGTACGATGCACCGTCGTCGTCGTATTTTTTATATAAATTCCGACTTCGAATAGTAAACAATTTTTTTTTTTCATTCAGATTCGAAAATTTTGCGATGCTTTTCCCTAATCAATGACAAGAGCGGAAAGTATAATTCCGACCATCAAAGGCCACATTTAGAACCCCCCTACCTATCCTAAATCCACATGCCAGATTTACATACAACAAATAAGCCACCATCTGTACCCATATTTTTCTAATTTTTGATAATTTGAAGTTCAGTTTACAGCACAAGAGTTGACATTCGATCTCAGCAGCGCTGAATCAGGACGAATCGATAAGCTACACGTCTTTTTCATTATTTTTCAGTGCTTTTTCAATTTTTCAGCTGACTAGGAAGGCACTTGGGGGACGGATTCGAAAAATAAGTGGATATTCAGCTCAGCGATCTCAAATTAGTAGCAATCGATACGTCAATTTTTTCAATTTGTTTGAATTTTGATCGTATTGAAAGGGCTGCTGGTGTCGTTCAGAAGGGTTGGATCAAAACAATAAACCGATAATCAAACTCAGCGTCCACGAATTAGTAGAAATCGATATGTCACTTCACTTGTACGTTTTTTTTTTTTTTAGTTTCGACCAAAATTGAGAACCTCCTGTGCTCCGCAGGGGTTTGGAGATCCCAATTTGAAAATTGATCAGTTAAAACTACCATAAATAGTTCTATTGGTGGCAATTTTTTCAGATTTTTAAATGGTAGTTTTCAATCTTTATACTCATCATAAACAGTTAAGCTTTCATTTCAAAAGTTCAAATTTGTGCTTTCAAACTTTTGAACATGTATTTTGAATTTCCATTGAATTACTAATAAAACCGAGCAAACAAATTTATCCTCAGTCTAATCAATCTTGAAATATGAGCCTTCAAAACTGAGCTGTTTGACACGAAATCGCACCCCTTTCACCCTTCACCCCGATGAAGGGTCAAGGCGAAATGAAGGTGGTATTTTTTCACTACACTACCGAAAGGATCTCGAAAAAAAATTTTGAACAAAACCAATAGACCTGATTTACTTTTTGGGTCGTTTTGACATGGAATGAGCCATAAGAAACCCCGCCCCAAAAAAACACATTTTCTAGGCTGTGAGGGGGTGCAATGGGTCTTCAAAAGGCACGTGTACGGCACCTACTAAGTATACATTAGGGTGGGTGGTTTTTGACTCTTCTTTGAAAATCGAAACGTTATAGAGCACAATATTTGTAGAGTGGGGTGAAAAAAAGTGGTGAAAATTTCAGCCTTCTTTATCCCTTTAAGAAATTTCAATTCGGCTCTAAAACGGTTCAAAATTCTAAAAAAAAAAATCAAAAACACTGTCGGAAAAAATTTGATTAGAAATAGTTTTAGTACGAGTAATTTTACCGAAAACGATCATTTGAGACGATTTTTTAATACGAACCTCGTTTATAGGGTCATATAAAACGGGCTAATTTTTGGTACATTCGTGCATTTTCAAAAAAAAAAATTGTTAAAAAATCAGAGGAAAAATTTAGAGAACTGGGTATTCATAAAGTGGGTAGGTTATCAATATAATAACCGAACTAGCCCATTTAAGGAAATTTCTAACAACTATCTTGTTCAACAGAAGGGTAAAATTGGGGAAAATATGGGAAAATGGCTAAAAAACAGCAAATGAGAACCCATGAAGAAAGGAGTAGAGGATGAAAAATTGCTTCTAATCGGCCAGATGGCTTATAATATTGACAAGTTTCTTTTTTATGAGTACCCTGCTCTTTAATTTTCTTTTTTCGATTTTTTAACAATTTTTTTTTTGAAAATTCACGAATATTATGCCAAAAATTGACACATTTTATATCGTCCTATGAAGGAGGTTCGTATTTAAAAATCATCTAAAATGGTCTTTTTGGCTAAAACTAGTCGTATTAAAACTAATTCTAATAATTTTTTTTTGAATTGTATTTAAATTTTGAACCATTTTAGAGCCGGATTGAAATTTCTGCTAGAGATGGGTGGATGAAATTTTTACCATGTTTTTTTGACCAGATTACACAAATATTGTACACTATTACTTTTCGATTTTCAAAAAAAAGTCAAAAACAACCCACCCCAGGATACATATCAAATTTCAACTTGTTACCTCAATTTGGAGGGGAGACAGGGGAAGATCATGCCCTTTTCAAGATAAAAAAGGGGGAAACCCTTCCCAATTGACCTAGAGATCTGATTTTTAGATATGTTATACAACTTTAAATTGTCTGTCGATTGGCTGAAAAAGGAATAATTTTTGCGATTTTACACCCTCGGCACCCCCTCCCCCAAATTTGGGCATAGCTGAATTTTGACCCGAAGTCATCCCCACTCCAGGATTTCAAATCTGCCGCCAATCTCTGCCTATTTCTCAAATTTGATCAATTTTGGTCGGTATCGAGTTGTGCAAATGATTTTTAGTTTTGGGTGAAAAAATAAAAATGAAAATCTGACAAAACCAAAAATGATCGTAATTAGTCTTCTGGGACCTCAAAACGGATTTTGTTGATATTCTGTCACCCTTCGCCTTAGATCTATAGACCGTAATAGCCTCTTTTTCATTAACAATATGACCTAGAAAATTAGGCTTAAAATCGATTGCTACGATTTAAGTAATTATCTGTCTGACGTATTCACGATCGTGAAATACTTCTTTCTGCTATACTCTGTGTTCTGATGACGTTATGAGGTATTATGTATTACACAGGTGGAGTGCAGCGGTGGCCTTATACGTGTAGTAAATTTTGAATATATTCATTCGTTATTTATTGTTACTGTACTTGCATTTTACCTCATCTTTAATCTTATAGGTTTGATATTTACAAAATACTACAGTACGTGAAAAGTGTAGCTGTATAAAAATAAAGATCGTTTGAAGTGTCCCTTGAGAGAACACGTATGTACATTGTAAGTATTTGTAAATGGTAGATGGTAGATGGTAGATGGTACACGGGTACATATTTACTCGAATACCAGCAAGTTTGAGAAAATCAGGACGAAAGCAGAAACATATTGCACGTTTGTACGATTAGTATCTTTGGCTCAAAATGCGATACGTCCTAAGTGAGCTGTGACGAGGTCATTGCCTCGATAAATATAATAGATAAATAGGATATTGATGAGCAGTGAGGATCGTGGAGATATGCTTTGGATAAGTAAAGTAAATAAACGATATTAGTCACTTCAAAACTTTAACATTGCTTCAGCTTCGAACTCGTATATTAAACGTAATATGAGCTGAACTTCTCTTCTAGTATAACTTTTTGAAAAGCGGTGTGTCAATTTGAAAATTTCATATTAAACTAATTTCTATGGTACTTTATGTCAGACTGTGAGTAAGTAATATAGTTAAATATTAATCTTCATGTAACTTATATAAATCTGAGCTTAGGAGTTTGAGGTTTGACTTTTAATGAAACAAATTTCGGTATCCCGACTTCACGAACTCTTTTCCAACTCTATTTTATTTGGCTTCGTGGAGACGATGGTAATTTTTATTAAAATGTAGATATGGTTTTTAATATTTCCATGTTTCTTATATTCATTCATGACTAGCTAAGCACTTTAAATTTGGAATTTGGATGGCATGATACTGCGAATGATTTCGTCCCTCTCTTGTTTTCCAGGGCTGTACAAAATGAAGATGAAAAATTTTTAATCCAACAACTTTAAAATCGCAGAAAATCAATTTCTCGAGAACGTGAAAAAATGTATGCGTAAGATGGACCAAATGCTACCTCTTTTGAAAATCCGCCAACAAAGGGGGGAGGGGTTACAATAATTGCTGAATGATTTCAAAATGATGTGGTAAAAATTTTAGTTTTCAACACAATGTTTTGAAACTGCAAAACAGATTCAAAGTTTACTCATTTTCAAAAATCGAAAAAAATCGAAAAAAAATTATTTTAAACATTTTTTTTTAATGGAACTATTACTCATATTTATACCAAAAATTATCATGATTGGCAAACTTTCACTATTCCACCTTTTTTTGGAGATTCTAAAATAAAATGTAATTTTTCTACGTTTTTTAATAATTTTTTGAAAATTATTAAAGAAATTTTTTAAAATTCTCCTTCCTGAAGTGGATGTAAAATATCAATTTGAGATGGTTAAATCCAATAATTTTATTTTATCTCACATAGGTAACCAATTTTCAGGGACACTCAAAAATGGTTTTTTCGTGTTTTTTCAAGATTTTTTTTACAACATTAAAAGTTTATTTTCAATAAATTCACATCGAAATGGGTCAAGTAAATTTACTTTCGTTCATGTAAGGTAATTTTTTATGAATTTCATCATTTTCAGGCGTTATTAATATTTATCCCAATAATCTAACGGACAAAAATACAGTATTAATGGTTCAAAAAAAAAAAATTAAAACATTAAAAATTATACTCTTGAAGGTGTAAAATAAATGATAAAATATATTTTCTAGATGAATTTTTTTTACAGATTCATTTTTTCAATTTTTTAAAAAAGTAAAAAAATAACCATTTTTGAGTACCTTTAAAAAATCGGCTGTGGGAGGTAAAATTAAAATACTGCGCTTAATTATGTAAAACAAATGTACAAGGTACTGAAAACCACCAAATATCTCAGTGAAATTAAAATATTCACGTGTCGAATTTCCGTTTACCTAGTTGAATTTGTCTCGAATATTACAAATAATAGATTTCTGAAGGATGTAAAGAGCTGCATGGTACCTGAAATCGACCAAAAGGAATATACTTAAAATAACTATAGATTTTCACTCTCAAAATTTTCAACATACCAACTCAAATCTAAGCACCAAATTTGATAAATATTGGCCAATATTTAGCCGAGTAATTAATTTTTTCGCTCGTTAAAAAACATCCAAAGAACCAAAAATAGTTCATAAGGACATTTCACACCACAAAAAAAAACTATAATTATAAATTAAACATTGCCAGTGTTTCAAATACAGAGGAAAATTTCTTTAAAAAAAATTGAACCACGATTAAATTCATCCCATAATTAGGTATAAATCTACTGCGAGTCATCTATCAACTTTTGAACAATCGTTGAGAGAAAGAGAGAGAGAAAAAGAAAGAAAAAAAACTTTTCAAACCAAAATTTAAGGCCATTTTTCACCCGCTGAGGAAAGATACTTTCGCCATACACTTAGCAAGGTGCATTTACATCTTATACCCATCATAATGAAGAATGATCACCACGAGAATTCTTTATTCAACACGAAAGACCGTAAGTTATCTCTAAATAAGCACATCTTTCAACCTTGCAAACTCATAAAACAAAACTTATTTTGGAAAAAAAAAATTATGAATATTTATATCCGGTAAGAAATCACAACGAACACGAACGACATAAAAAGCTATACGAGGAAAATTCATTCAAAAAGCTCGCGACATCGAAACTTTTCACAATTTGCGAAGAAAATTTTTTACAATCACAACGACAGCGACACCAACGCGAACAAACCAATCAATCGATTAAATTACCGAGCTATGGTTGTGTGTGTGTGTGTGTGTTGGGAGGGGGGAGGGGGAGAGAAATTGCTAAACTTTTTCGTAGAGTAGGAGAAAATTTCATCGATGACCTTGTAAGTGCCTATACCTACATCTAGTACACACGTAAATCAATCCAACTTGGCACAAAGGACAAAATCTCATCACAAATTAACGCATATGCTTTCACACGCGAAAAAAGATAGCGATAGGATAAAAGGTTCTAAAGCGAAAAAAGTAGCTACCATATCAACACGACCAGAGTAAAAAGAAGAGGCAACGTATCGTAAATTTTCAATTAAAAACGAAACGTGTAACTTGGAAAAGTTGTAGAAAGAATTTTGTAAGACAAACCTCGAACAAGGATAATTGAATTAGCGCCCGGACACGAACGCAGTCCGATAAAATCCTTTCATTTCGGCAATTAGGTTAGTTGTAGTTGGATCTGCTCATACGTAAACACTTTTTTTGTAACATTTAAAAATTAACTCGAGAAAAAGGTATCGTATATGTTCGATATGTAGTGTACGTACGTAGACGCACTATCCAGTACCTACCTACCTACCTACCTACCTACCTACTTATATTCCCTCGTGTAAAGGTAATCTTTCAATTCGTTTTATACGGATACAGGTTGAGGTTTTTGGTCGAATTTATTTATGTACTTTCTTCTTGTTATCTTTATGTGAAAAATGTTAGTTTAGATTTGGATATTTATCTATAATAGCTACACCCACCTTAAAGATTTATTTGATAATTGATACCAGACGCATTAATTGAAAATTCAAATGCATTACAATGTATTTGTGTCAAGATAAAAGCCATGAATACTTCTAAAAGCTATAGCACGTTAAACACAGCTTTTTACCCTTCGGCCTCAAAATAAAAAATTTTCAACCGACTCTTTCGACAGATAATTACTAAGCATATTCGCGAGTTTTTATCTCATCACCCGGGGGGGGGGGCAGAAAAACTGTAGTCACGATTGGGGTATTTACATTAATCACTTTCCTGATCGAATTTTTGACGTTTTTTTTTTCAACATTGGTACAAAAGTAGAAGGACTTGTACGAAGTGTTTGTGGAATTTCTTCATATTTTCCGGATCCTAAATATACATAGTCTTGGAATAGATGTTGAAAACCTTGGGAAGGGCTTGTAAGGCTCCTTTTCTGAGTTGGCAATTTGAAAAAATTTTATCGTTGTATCTTAGGAGTATCTTACAGTTTTCTGAAATTTTTCCAATTTTATCAAGTGGTGGCCTGCTGGCCTCTTTTACAGCTTTCAAATACCGTCTCATTCGGTGAGAAATTGACGTTAAATGAAAGGAAAAATATGGTTTTTAGAGCCAGTAAAAGAAGTATTTGCTCTAAAAAATTTGAAAAAATGAAGGAAGTGTAAACTACACTTAATAGCACGAGAAAATTTTATCGAGTTGCTAGATCAAAAATAGGACCCTACAAGTAACCCCAAAGTTTTAAAAGTCCATTTCAAGGTCATATTTGGGGTCCAAAAAATTTGAAAAATTCCACAACACTACCCCTCGTTACTTCTACCTTCAAACTAAGTTTGAAAAAATTGATCGAAAACTCGCGGAGGAAAGAAATGATAATGTGAAACCCTACCTTTATGTACATTTTTCCTCCCCCCCTCCCCTCGAAAATATAAAAAATCTCAAGAACGCTTAAAAATCAAATTTTACTTGTGCCTAAAAGAACTCTTTAGAAAAGGAGACAGGTAAAAATAATAGATCCCTTTTTTTAGCTTGATTTTCTATGTCATATTGTTAATGGAAATCAGGCTATTGCAGACCATCAACTAATACCGGTTAGAAGGAGAGTGTCAACAAAATCCGTTTCGGGGCTCTTAGACGACCATTAAGACCATTTTTGGCCATGTCAGATAATTATTCCTTTTTATATTGATTTTTTTTCTCGAAACTAAAAATCATTTGCTCAGATCAAAACCCACCGAACTCGGTCAAATTTGGGCAGTGAGTTTAGATTAGCGGCGAATTAGATATATTTAAGTGTTGATGGCCTTGGGTCAAAATTCAATCATGCCCAAATTTTCGGGATGGGGTGCTGACGAACAAAATGGACAAAACTTGTTCTTTTTTATGACAATCGATGTAAAACCAATTGTTGTAAAACGTACTCAAAAATCAGTCTCCTAGGTCAATTGAGAGGGGAAATATGAGGGTCTTCTCTTTGTAATCTGAAATTAGCCCCCCCTCCCCATCTCCCTTGTAAAATCAGCTAGAAAGTTTAAATTTGCTATGCAGGTGTGATTTTTGAGATTTGACTTTTTAGTCCCATTACACTTCCTCACATCTCTGAAAAAGTGGTTTTTTGGGCGATTTTTCTCATTTTCTGAGTTTATTCCACGTATATGTACCCTTCAAATAGAGCTAGAAGGTTCAAATTTGGTATGTAAATTTATTTGTGATTTTCATGCCTCTTGCATCCCCTCACAGCTACAAAAAAGTAGAGTTTTGCTCGGTATTTCTAATTTTTTGAGTTTGTACCACCCATATCTAGCCTTTTAATCCAGCTAGGAAGTTGAAATTTTGGTATATAGATTTTGTAGTGGTCCTAAATGTGCTTTTTCGGCGTTTCAGATATTCACTCCAATATCTACCTGCATCCCTGCCGCTGCTGAAGAAAAAACATCTTAAGGCGCAGATTTTTTTAATTTCATGAATGGTCAATTCCTTTTCTTATTTTTTTATTTCAGGAAAATCGGGCTCAAAAAGCAACGCATTGCGATGCTTTTTTGGCTGAGTCAAGTTTAAAAGTGTTTCTACTTTTTATATCGATCACGTCCCCTCGCACAAGTTTAGATTCGATTGAATTTTGATTTAAGTTGACCTGCATAGGACCGTTATTCAACCTACATGTAAAATTTCAGCCTGTATTTCGATGAGGGAGGAGGAGGGCGAATAAGTGCTGCGGATAAACCTTTCCTATGATCAATAAAAGGAAAACCGTATATATTTTCTCCTTCCAATTTCTCTGGGAATCTGACTTTTGGAACCTAATGCACCCCAATCTAAACGTACCGACCAAATTTGAGTGATTTTAATAGGTATCGAGTCTATAATTATAGTCATGGGGGGGGGGATGGTGGTGATAATAGGAAAATATGAAATACGCCCGAAAGTTGTGTAAATGATTTTATCAGACCTCCGTCTATCAATTTTATTGATTATTCGATTCTTTGCAAGGCATTCATCGCAAAACAATAGTCCCTGGACTGTCTGATTTTCTTTAATTATATGTCAACAAAAATCAGGCGAATACGAGCATCAATTTTAAGTACGTTGATATAATAAAATTCCATGTATCTAGGAAGGGTTTTAGAGACCTGAAACTCACCTGAGCTGGCGAAAAGCTCATTCGCAGTCGTACACATAAAACGTACAACATTCAAAAAATACACCTTTTTTAACTTTTTCCCAGCTCCTTGGTGATTTTTAAATTTTATACGAACATTTTTTTCAATGATGGTCGTATGCGAGATAAAAATAATTTTTGTATTAAATTTAATTTTTCAATTGTGAGAAGAACTAGACAGAAATGTTGAGTTGTTAATTTAACGATAGTGTACGAGTAGTTTCAATTTTTTATACTCCTCCCTCCCCCTCGCCACCGCTTCCGAACAAAAAGTTCTAGTTGTAGCTGATCTGATTTCTTGACTAAAAATTATGTGGTAATAATGCGTTTGATAAAAACAAAAAAAAACCGTACATTTTTTGCTATACGATTTCTTTCAAGTACGAATCATGTTTCACCGAGTCGTAAATTAACATCAACATATTATAATTCATTAGAACGTGAATTTGACAATATTTACATTTTATTTATCATTTGTTTACAGAATTTGGAAATATCGAGAAACGGCGTCAATCAATTACTACCAATTACGAGCTCGGTGTTCGTGAAAGATTGCGACGTTTTGTTGATCAGACGTAAATCGTTCGAAGATCTAAGAAGTCTACTACGTATAAACGTGGTAAACGTGCGAAATATCTCACTGGAAGAACACTCGTTCAGTTGGAACGATAGTGCCATATACGAAACATACTCGTACAACGGTATCGATATAAATATCGAAAATTCCAGCCTCGAATTACCCAATTACACATTTCGTGGTAGAATAGACACGATGGTTTTTACCAAGGTACGTTTCGAGAACATAAAATCGTACGCGTTTTCTAGTCTGGCCGGCAGCAAATCGATTACGTTTAAAAATTGCGATTTTATCAACGTCGAAAATCAAGCTTTCAAAAAATTCACTTTGGACAGAATGAACATAATCGGAGGCCGAGTAAACGCCATACTACCCAGTCGCACATTGACCGATATTTCAATTAAGACGGAATTCCTCATCAATGGGGTGGTATTTAATCGTATACGAAGCTCGGCTTTTCGTATCAATGGTCCGCAAACATTCCACATACAAAACTGCTACATATCGCATTTAGAAGGCGAAGCTTTCGTGGCACGTTTACGAGGACCGGTTTTCATAGACGATAATATTTTTCACGCCGTCGAACAAGGCGCTTTTATTGGTATCACCGTCGAAAGGGAGGTATCCGATGTGAGTGGCCGTCAAGAATTTATATTCGAAAATAATACCATTTCGGACGTGCAAAAATCAAGCTTACTATTCGACATAGGCAGCTTTACGCCGAAATTAGATTGGATTTATTTTAACAAAATATGCGACTGCGAATCGGTCGATCATTGGATATCGGACGTGGTAATGTATTCGCAAAACTACCCGGTAGATAAAGTTCGGCCCAACATACTGCTAGATGAGATCATGTCGTGTAAAGCGGACACCCAATATATGCGATTGAAAGATTTCAAAACCGGTTACTGCGAAGAACAAGCGCACGCAGCTTTCGTATTAATAAGTTTCGGTATGGTCGCCGTAGCCATAATGATACTTTTCCTATTCTTTTACGCGTACTGGTTCCGCGAACGTAGATCACGATGGATTAACGTCTCGCAATCGTCACCGTTACACGAACCGGTCGATCAAACCTTCCAGCAAAGATCACCCTGTTACGAAGAGCCGTCGACAAGTCGTCAAAGATCCATTGTAACGCCGGATCGAAGACTGTATAAAGAAACCGAACTCCAAGTCATCGTCGAATGTACCGAACCTCTACAAGAATGTACTAGTCGAATAGCCACCGAACGTGTGACCACCAGGTATGAGCCTGTAGAATATCGAAGTCGTAGTAGACACGCCGGATATCGTCGAAATCTGCTCACCAGTGATTTATAAAACATCATCTAAGGTATAAGCTTTTCGCGTATAAATAACGTATTTTTATCTCGTCGCGTCGGTTTTTGTTTTTTTTTTTGTTTTTTTTTTTTACATACCTAATTATTTCCTATATCGTGAAATAATTTATGTGTAAGTATGTCTAGCGTCTCGATCGATATGTGTAAAAATAATTATTTAAAACGAAATTGTAAAAAAAAAAAAAACAACAACCTTCAACGTGGATTTTCTTTTCGAAATGTCCCCTCGAGAATTGAAAGCTAGTGATGCCCGAGTAAAGAATTAAAAAGAAATGCACGTACATTGTGCATACGAAAATGTTATCCTGCTACAGATGTCGTAGAGTTTAAGGAACGGCGTTAGCGTAGATGTGTAGTACAAGTACACTTCCCCCCCCTTTCCCCCCAGGTATCGCTGTACAGGCTTCTAAAAATTTAACAAACGAGCAGTACCAGAATTTAGACCTGATTACCAATCCAAAAGGTGTACCTGGCAGACAAACATTTTTCCTACAAATTTTGTCATGCACAAATTTTGCCTATCTCCATTATTGAAGGAGCAGCATTTCTTTAAATTTTACAAGCTTCCTTAAAAAATCAAGATAGGCAAATTTTGTATAGAGCCTAAAATACTGCAAAAATTGTCTAGTACAAGATTTACCATTCAAAATTACAATTTGGACAAATTTTTTGTTATAAAAATTTTACGCGAGGGTAATTGGGGCCAACGTAAAAGGATATAAGCTGGCCAAGAATGGCGAATCTGCCTTGGAAATAGATTTCGACTGCTCCTGCCCCAAAAGGTCAACCAAGATGAGAAAACTTTTCGATAAAAATTTTGGACTTCTCCGCAAGTATTTTCAAGGGGGAGGGGACAAAATGTTTTTTTTTCTTCTCGAATTTTTCATTTTTCGCCAAATGTGGATAGAAGTTTGGATATAAGTTCTAGGGAGTCGGAGGAACCCTAAAAAAATTTTTGAGCAATTTTTCGCTGAATTATAGCGTTTTAAGAATTAAGAGCGGCCATTTTGTAATGAAATGTCAACGGTGCAATGATTTTTTTTTCAAAAAACGTGTTATTTGTCCATAAATATAGCATAAAAATTTCAAAAAGTTTGGATAGGTGGAACATTGTCAAAAAAATAAAAACTGACCAACCGTCGTGTTGAGCCCATAAAAATTTATCACATTTTGCACGGTGCTCTCGTGAGAAATATGCGATATTCACGGGCCTATATTTTCGGTGGGTGGGACGAAAAAAAATTTCGACTTCGCTCGAACTCAAGTGCTCAGTTGCTTACCGATCGAGTAGGAAAATGCTCAAAAAAAGTTTTGCTACGCCAAGGAGGCTGAACCAAGAGAAATTTTATTGTTTGTGAATAAAATTACTACTTTGAATTGTCAATTTTTTAAACGAAAGTAAATACCTACGATGAATTTTATGAAATTACTCCAATCGGAGGTCGACAGAAAATCGTAACAGTGGGCCCTCAACTCCTCAACACCCACCCCTCCACTGCTGCACTTGCTCTAATGAAGAGTTTCACCATTCAAAATCACAATTTGGACAGATCTTTTGTTCTGAATATTTTTCATTGGGGGAGGGGGGTAATTGGAGTAATGTAAAATTTTGAGAGGAAAAAATTTGTCCAAATCATGATTTTGAGCAATGACCCTTGCACTAGGCAACTTTTTAACATTTTTTGTTACATGCAAAATTTGTCTATCTTGATTTTTTGAAGGGGCTCATGTTGCTCCTTCAACAACGGAAATCGGCAAAATATGTACAACACAAAATTTATAGGTAAAATTTTTATTTACAAGGTACGCCACTTAAATCGGTAATCACATCGAAATTCTCAACCTGCTGATTTATTAAATAATTAAATGCCTATACAGCGATACCTATGGGGGAGGGGGGAAGGTGGATAGGACTATTATGGTTGAACTTACTTCTGTCTGTATTGCACTTCTATGCTAATAGTGTCCCTTAACTCTATGACGTCTGTGGCAGATTAAGAACATTACAAGAGAAAATGAGTTACCTTTTCAGCATAGACTGTCTCCCTCCCCTTCTATCACCTTCCCCTACAAAATTGGTGTAATAAAATTGCATATTTTACCTACGTAAAGGTAGTTTGTACTATAAATGCAATCGATGAGGTGAATTTTATTTCAATTTTTTTTTTTTTTGTTCACCAGTCACGTTCCTTATACCAAATGATCTCTCTGGTCTAAATCTTTATGAATATAGATAATTTAATGAACAAGTTTTTTATTAATATTTTATTCAATTAAGAATTTTTCTATCAAGATCACTTTTGTCTCGTTTTGCTTTTCGTTTTTTTGTTTTCTTGTTTTTTTTTTTTTTTTTTTAATTTGTATGTACCGTGTTACGGTGGTATGAATATTTTTACACCTGTTTATTTAATGCTTCGAACGTTGTATACAAAACTGTCTTTGGCGTTATTTGTTTGCTTTTTTCCCAAACTAAGAGATAATCGTTTTGAATAAAAATAGCGTTGCTTCGTCGTCATCATTATTGTTTATTAATATTATAAATTTATATGTATAAATATACGAATTTGCGATTGGTGTACTTTCATTCAACAATCCTGAGAGATTGTTGTCGACAGAAATTAGTATGAAAGAAATTAACAATAAACTAGGTGCCCATTTATAAGTATACAGGTGAGGTAAATTTTATTAAAGAAGAGGTTTTTATTAAAATAAAAAATGCCTTTCGGGATTAATCGGGGAATAAATTAAGAAGAAACTTATTACGTTATCGGACGGCATATTTTTTTCAAATTCGATATTAAAAAATTTCAAATTAAATAAAAATTGTTCCTAAAGTTCGTATCCGTGTTGTATTTAAAAAGAGATAATGAAAACGAACAAAATTTTCGGATATTTTTCCATCTAAAATTATATTCTTGAAACGCGAAATGAATAGATTATTAACGCTTTAAAAATTTTCATCAAAACTTCAACGTGAGGACGACCTAGGGGAAATCGTGTTAATAAGGTAAAATTTTCGCCAGACTGGTTAAATATAGCTCGCAGCTCGTTCCATGTTAAAACAACCCAAATCTAACCTTGAGTTTTTCGATTTCGCTCAACAATTTTTTGGCGGTTCTTCTCAGTGATCTAGTGAAAGAAATGCCGTAATTTCGTCTTTAAACCTCCGGGGATGAATGGCCGGCGGAAAGGGCGGGAGCCAAATTTAAAGGCTCTCATATATCTAAATTGATTAGACCTTAAATGGATGCCTGAAACGAGGTTTAAAATCAATAAGCAAAATTTTGAAATCTTAAAGTCGAACGTTTTACATAAAAGCTCGGTTTTTCGTGCCAAGTCCAAAGGTTTAAAGCTGTCGTTTAAAAATTTTGAAAAAACTACCAGGAAGAGACCTTTTATTGTTTGTTTCAATCAACCGTCTTTCAAAGTAAGATTTCAACACTCTTCGGAGCAGAGGGGATCTCAATTTTGGTCAGATTTTAAAAAAATAAAAAAAGTGAAGTAACGCCTATTTTTAAAATTAATTGATTGAAACAAACATAAGAAGGTCCGTTGGTAGTAATTTTTTCAGATTTTTAAACGGGAGCTTTCAATCTCTACGCTTACCTAAAAAGGCTGAGCTTCCGTTTCAATAGTTCGACTTGGAGCTTCCAAAATTTTGCTTGTCAATTTTGAACCTCCTCTCAATTCTTTACGAAACCACACTAATAGATTCAATTTAGGTCTAATCAATCCCGAAATATAAACTTTTATAGTTGAGCAGTTTGAAAATAGGTCAAAATTGTTGGAAAATTACAAGTACCACCTACCACTTCCTTGTAGCTGAAGTGAGGGGGGCGTGATCTAGAAAAACTTTAAGATGCCAAAATATTGAAACTTACAGATAGAGTTTTTTTTTGAAACGCTAAGTTCCTTTTTCATTTTTTAACTCGAAGCTACCGAAAAATGAAAAATGGGAGGGGGAGGAGTAGGACAAAATCCAAACTTTTTAATTTCACACTTTTGGGTATCGAAATGTATGCTTTTGAGCCTCCTAAATCAATTTCTGACATCAATGTTTTCGTAACTGTACCAGTGACTAAGAGAAAAGAGAAGGGGAGGTGAGGGGAGAAATTAGAAAAATTCCTAATTTTATAAGGTTTGTATCGAAATGTATGTTATGGAGCTTTCCAAATCTGTAACTGACATCAATTTTTTTTGTAACTGCAACAGAGACTGTATGCTGAGGGGGAGGGAGAGAGGGGGAATTTCAAAATTCTTGATTTTACAGTATAAAACATTAAAATCTATATCTTTGAATTTTATAACTCAACAGAAACTACAGAGGGTAGAACTAATTTTGAATTATGTAGAATATTTCAGCACCCAGCATCAAAAAATTTAAAATATACCAAATTCAATCCCCAACACAAGCTTACGATCCTAAGTTTCGTCACATTGCAAATTGAGAAATTTAAATTCCAACTATTTAAGTAAATTTTTCCCATTTTGAATTACCCCTTTTCCTACTTTTTATTGCTTTCGTCGAAAATAAAGAAATACAAAAAAATTGGCAAAAATGGAAAAATTACCTCAAATGTTAAACAGGGCATAGTTTTCATTTCAACAGTTTAACGATTTATTCCTTCTTTTCGATATCAAGCATCAGTGAGAAGAAATTTCAAAATTACACCATGTAAAGTACTTCGATAAAAGAATTGTTGAGAGAGGCAAACAAGACTGGGATGATCACTGGGCCAGTATGAAAAAATCAAAGTCAAACAACAATTGAGCATCAGACGTAACAAAAATATGTAAAAAAAATACTCAAATTTTCGCCAAGCTTACAAACAATTGTTCAGTAGAGAGGGCTTCAGAGACCTTGCTTTTCCCACAGACAATAAATTTCTCTTAAGGCTCTTACCAGGCCCGTTCGCGAGGAGGGAGGTAATTGGAATCTCACCAATGAACGAAAAAATTGAATTTTTATAGAAAACAGAACTGTAAAGCCAAAAAAATTGCGTGAATGACTCGAATATCTGCAAAAATGCAGTTTTTGATGATTGAAATCATTATTTACAAAATTTTCACCCCATATGTATTCTTGACGAACATATTGAATTTTAATATTTTTAAACATCGAAAATTATAGAATCCGGCTTAAAGCTGGCCCATTAAAATAGCCATACAACACTAATATCCTTCCTTTGGACCAATCCTGCACACGAGCCTGGGTCCCTGCTAAACATAAATTTCACTATCATTAGAATCTAAAAAACCCTATACAAAGGAGACTCTTTCTCTGAAATAAAATCAAACAGGCTATGACTGAGGTCTTATGACCATACACAGAGGGAGGGGCAGGGGGCTTGATTCGAGTATTTTTATAGCAGAAGTACAAGTTGTATAAACGATGATAAAAATTCAAACTTGAGTAAGCTAAAAAGAGGAAAGATTTGGGATGGTTGAGGCCAGAATAATCGTGGCTTGAATAAGTAATCGTTCAGTTTTACACGGTTTCACAAAAAATCTGCCAACATTTCCCTTTTCCCAGACAAAAAATCTTTTTTCATTGATAACTGTTTTGATAGGGTTACGAAGGCGGAAGGAGGAGCGTTCAGAACACAGAAAATTGCGTTCAAGTCTTGATTTTCAAATCAACGAGGTTTAATCTAACGAATAAAAATTTCATAACCTGTTACGAAAATCACACACCTACCTCTTTTCAGTGATTAGTTCACTGAGCTATGCTATAGGCTCAGTATTATTTATAAATATCCGAGGAAAAAAATAATAGAAACGAGAGATATTCGTAAGATTGTAAATGAAAGACAAAAATAAAATAAAATCCTAAACATCTGCATGTCGTTCATCAAAGAAGCCCAAAATTTCAATGTATGCCAAAATTGCCTACACCCCCAAAATGTACCAATTTAATTCAATTCTGACTTTAGGTGGAAATAAATTAAAAACGTGCAAAGAGATGTGGGACAACATAATACTTAATAAATAGAAGACGATATGAAAACGAGAAAATTGTAATAAACACATCCTCGTTCGACTTTTTCGTTTACACAGAGCGGTAAAAAAATCTTCGCGAATTCGCCTACGTCAATTTCATCTTTGACTTTAGCATAAAAAATGAACCCAGAAAGAAAGAAAAAAGAAACAGAATGCGAGATAGGAATAAAAATTCAACTCGCAGATAATACAAACATACGTCGAGAAATATTAAACGTTATATATTCATCAATGATAATCCATTCGTTAAAAGAACTTCCACATGACAGAACAACAATACTTGGAAAATTTCCTCTTTTTTTGCCTGGACGATTTTTTCGCAATAAATTGAATATCATTTTTTTTTCTTCTTCATTTTACGAGCGTAGAATAACCATTTCCATAATTATTTTAATCGTTAAAAATAGACTCGAATCGATATTTTACGTACGATTTCATTTCATATTTTTTTTTTTTTTTCTTCTAGTACTCATGGGCGAATAAATGCATAGCACATTAATCTGTTACACCGTCGTGTCGGTAGCACGAGAGTAGGTAAAGTGTACGGCATAAGATACTAAAAATATACAATCAATTCGATCGTATCGCGTATAATGGAAACAATACCCTTTGGAAATGTATGGTAAAATTTCGATACGAAATATGGATAGGCAATAGATACGAGCGACGCGACGCCGAATGAACGAAGTCTATATATAGATATACGTAATATACTTTTCCAATAGTCAGCCTTCGGAGACTCAAATATAATTATTTTTCAATCAGTTACACGCCTGTACAATTAAGCAATTCGTATTAAGTATTTGAAACTTCTACTATATACACAGAGAAATTTGACATTTCGATTTTTGAAATAACTCAGCGATTGTATCTTTACGAACGGAATCGAGTACTTATTTTAGTTCTTTGAATGGAATCTCTGTTTACGAAACGTTCTCAACATCTCAATCAATACAGACTCATAATTCAATACGTATACAATTTTCCGATATTTCTAACACGTTTAAAATATTCGTACAAATTAAGTTTTTCATGTACTCGAACAATTAGCATTGAGATTAGCGAACCAACGAGCGACGAACGATTTACCTACGTATGCGGGATATTTGAACAAATACTGATAAAAAATTCATAATCCGTCATACACCGTCGTGCTACATCGACAATTCACAACGTCGCCGGTTAAATAAAACCAGCAATTCGACACGTATCTAGAAGTTTACGTCAGGATTTTCAAAGAATTATCGCGTAACGTTCGCATAAAAATTATACCATCGTATGCATTAATCTAAACAAATCGCATTCTATAGCTATAAGTCTAACGTATGAATTCGTTTGGAAAAATAGCTTATTCTTTGGGAAGAAAACATTGGAATTAAAATGCATCATCATTATAAAACTGGAATAGCGAAAAATCCACGAGTTATTTTGTTTTACAGAACAAAAAAGCTAAAGTAATTTTTTTTTTTTTTCATCGTAAGTAATAGCCAGTAAGTGCATGAAAATTTTATTTTTTTGGAATAATAAAAAACCTACCAAACTGAAATGATCAAGAAGATAAATAATTCTGATGCGGAAAAGAAATGAAATATATCAACTTAAAAAAAAAATGGGTCTGGCTTAACGCCGAGTTTTTTGCGGACAATTGAAGAAGTAGGGTAAAAAAAAAAATCAAAATAGTATTAGAAGAACGTGGTAAAAATGTCATGCTCTGACTTAATCTCCCTCTAGTCTTGAGATTTTCTAAAATTTATGCACATAAAAATCGAAAAAAAATCTGGAATTTTTTTTTTCTACTTTTTAATCTGAAAAAACTTGAAACACGTGATTAGACTCCCCATTTTTTGAACATTTTAAAAAGTAAAAGAAATCTTGAATTTTGGTTTTTTAATGTTGCGAAGTTTATCATAGCACATTATTGGTGAAAATTAGAAAGAAAAATATAAGGGATAGAGGGGAGGGGGGGGAGTCAAACGATGGAAATTTTAACCATGTTCTTTAGACGCCTTCCGGTACCTTTTCTTCAGCTTCCTCTTCAAATCACTGAAGAAAAAATCAAAATTGAGTCCCTTTTATGGGTATTTTGAGAGTAATTTTTTTTCAAACATTTTTTTTTTTTCGAAAGTTGTAGATGATGAAAAAAATTACAGAAATGGCGTCAAATAGACGTGGTAAAAATTTTGAGCCTCCAACTAGACCGCTTATCCTCTCCCGCTTCTTCCCCGTTTCAATTTAAAAATTCAAAGTTTACATGAAAAATTAAAACAATTTTTTTTCAAATTTATTGGTACTAAAAAAAAAAAAAAATGGCGAAAAGTTTGTTTTTTTGGTCTTATGTGGTCTACTAAGACACGTTAGAATCAAAAAAATCGAAAAACGAAAATTTTTTTTCATGTTAATTTAGCAATTTTAAACCAGGGGGGAGGAGGAAGAGGAGGAAAGGTCAAGTTAGAGACCTCAAATTTTTATTACGTTTGTTTGATTTCATTTCCTGACTTGTTCACTACCCCCTTCAACTTTCAAAAAAAAAAAAAAAAAACCTAAAATTGAAAAGCACTAATAAACACGAAGGTGAGCTGGATTTTTTTTTGGAAATCGACAAACGATAGGGTCACAATAGTTGCGAAATGACCACAAAAGGTTGTGGTGAAAATTTCATCCCCCTCCCCTGACTCAATTTTTTCAACTTGCAAAATTTATTTAAAGTTTGAAAATTTTCAAACAATGAAATGAAAATTTTTTTTGAAAACGTTTTCCAAAAATGGAATTATTATACATATTTGTGCCCAACATGATCATTAGCGACTAATTTTTACCATTACCCCTCTTTTCATTTTTCAGGCGATTTTTCAGGGTCAATCGAAAAGTTTTTTTTTCACGTATTTTAAAAATGAATTTGTTTAAAATTGAGAATATGATTTTTTGAAAAAAAAAAATGTATCACTACGGACGCATTTCATCTATTTTATACTCTCAAAGGTAATTTTTCATTTTTTTCTCTTTTTTTGAACTATTTATACTGTATTTTTGTATGCTAAAATACCAAATGAGAACTCCTGAAAAGGGCAAAAGTGGAGAAAACAGATCTTAAATGAATGAAGGTAAGTGTACGTGTATTTTACTAAGAATTTCCAGATAAAAAATTTTCAATAATGTGAAAAAGTTCTTGAGAAAATACAAAAAAAAAATTTTAAACATCTTTGAAAACTTGTCTGGGGGGATAAGATTGATAAATTGTGCTTATTCTTCTAAAATTGATCTTCTACATTCCTCACAGAAAGCGTTTCATAAAAAATTTCTTTCACAAGTTTTTAAAAATTGCCAAAAATCACAAAAAGTTGTTTTTACTACGTCCTTTTGAAGCCATTTTGGCACTGTTACGACCTCGCCGTTTCCAGATTTTCAAAAAAAGTTAAAATTACCCCCCCCCCCCCCCAGTTAAACAATCAATAGTAAAAATGACCGATGTAGACAAAATTTATGAATAATACAAAGCCAATCTTACTTCCCCATCTTTTCAATCTGAAATTGAACAAATATCTTAGTCATCTCGTTTCAAAGAATTCCAAAAATACTTCAACAACTGCTCAGCTCAATCATTGACATTTATAACCTTTTAACATTTCCAAAACTAATACAAATTGGAATAATCGAATTGTACCTGAATAATGTTCTAATGCCTTTCAAAACCAAAATTTAAATACTTGCATATTTTAAACGATCTTCATACAACTCACACATTAAATCTAGTTTAATTTTAGTTAGCACGGTAGATGACTCGAAATCAAAAGTTATAGAGTTCAAATATGAAATTAAAAAAAAAATTTCCCAACATTTTGACTTGAAATCAACTTTTAAAGAAGGAATATGCTTCAAGAATCAGAGTACGGAATAATTAAAGCTGAATATAAATAAAAATGAAACTGCATGAAAAAAAAAGTACAAAAATTCAATTTTAAACCCCGCAAGTTCGAGTTTTTTCTCATCTACTACTACTCACATCAATAAATTTGAATTCATGGTAAATACATTAAAATGACTACAGAACGACAAAGAAATTGAAAACTCCATATTTTGAGACAGAACATAAAACAATAATAATGGAAAACCTATTCTAGGTAAAAAACAAAAATAAAATAAAAAATAATAAAGAACGATTCAAACAGGAAAAATAAAAACAAAAATTAATAAAAAATAAAAAAAACATAAAAAATAATGAAATAAAAAAAATAAAACAAAAAATATTTAAAGAAATAAAAACGGAAATTTAATAAGGAACTAGGAGTAGACGATTTCCCTCCAGTTGATAAACAAACATTCAATCCATAATTTCAGATCTGCGTACCACATCGATAATAAAAACCATAGAAAATGAAATACATCTTAAAAGATGACCGCTCCGCAATATCCACTCACGCACCGTTGTAGATTTTTGGATCGCGAAATAATTATATCTTGATCACTGGCTATAAAAAATAACGACGAATTAATCGAAAAACAAAAAAAAAAAATTACTTCAAATATGATAAACGCAGATAGATAGGTAAGGTATTACGTACTTTCACCACAACAGATACGATCAAGAAATTAGATCGCGAACCCGAAAATCGATACAGAGGCGAAGGAATACGCGAGCAAGTACATACTAATTATTATTACTCGAAAGAGATAGAGATGAATAGAACATCAGCATAAGTAAAATATTAGTTAGATAAGTTAGGTAAAATTATGCTATTGATGTCGTAAGACGTTTCGTTTCGTTTCAACAATACATATTTCCACGTAATAAAAGCTTTCTGCTTTGAACAAGAATATAAAGTAGTTATAAGCGTATATTTTCAACAATTAGAAAGTTCAAAGTTCTCTAGAATATTTGCTATTAAGTTAAATGACAATCATACGCATTCAACTATAAACGATAATACGCCCGAAAATACAGTAGATTTGTCTTCAAAGAAAGCAAGTGTATTATATATAAACTACTAGAGTATAGAAAATCGTGCTTATTTACCTGGTAAACGACGATGACTTATCGTACTCGAAGACACCTTTTCTATACAAATCTATGCCACGATTCAGTACACTACAATGAGCACCGTATTCGGCTTCCGCTAATTCTAGATTAATTGCATCTGCATTATCGTCTGTAAAAAGAATTTTTTTTTTAAAAAAAAGTCTTTTAAAAATCTACTCTTGGTTCATGAGATTTCGATACAGAAAATATTTCGTACCAGAACAAATGAAATTTTTCTTAATCAAGTACGAAGCACATCGACATGCTAAACTTGTCAGTTCCAATTCTAGGCGAGGTATACCATCAATATTTACCATCTCGAAACCGATAACTAAACATCTAAATCCAAAAGTTGTGCCTCTATCACGAGATAAATATTTGGAAGCACTTTCCAACGAAAATATCACTTCGTTTCCTGGATGGAAATTAATAATTAGTGATTTTTCTTTTTCAAAAATTATTCCATTATAAACAAACAAAATTAACAGATACCTGGTAAGATGATAGCTGTACCAGGCCAAGCGTGCTTATCATTGCCATAGGTTCGAGGCAAAGGTCGGTATACTTTTCGAGTTTTATTCTGATGATCTTTAGTAGAAAAATCGGGTACGTATATTTTCAATACATCTTCTTCTTGGGCGGTACCACAACGTGGATCGAATTCCAAACTAAGCCAAAGAACATTTTCTGGGAACTTGACACTGAAATAAGCACGATTAATGAGATGAAAAATTAATCGAAAATTATCTAAGCACAAAGTGAACCTCTTGATCGAATTTTCCAACGTCATTTAAGATGAAAAGAAAGAACGTAACATGGAATTTTTTCCATTCAAAACTACGAATCAAACTCATTGAATAATAAAATAAAACTACATAATAAATTTTTTCTAAAATTTAGTTCCATATAAATAAGGTTCCTTTCCAAATCAAATATCATAAATACCCATCCTTCAACGTAGAAAAATCAGCGGCCAAAAAATTATCGCAATAGTTACATTTTCATTCGAGTGGAAAATTCGACCAACCGAACCCACGAACATGTATAATATTTAAATTACATGTATTTGCTGACGGTGGCTCGTTTATACGGATGATCGCTTTCAACCAGCGAATAATGAGGCGAGGTCGTAACGAAATTCGATGCAAAATTAATAGTAGACGAGCTTTCTGCACCTGACGTAGATTCTTTCGTATTTGCGATAATTTTTTTATTAATTTGGCAAACTAACGGTAACAACTCTTCGATTAGTTTCAACACGTGGCAGGCAATCTGTAATCATAAATCGATCAATAAAAATAATTCGCGTAAAATTAAATTCAAATAACGACTCACTTTGGCGTTGGTGGCGACCAACGGAGATAAATGAGTAACTAAGAGAGGTAATAAAGCTGTAATAATTGGAGCTTCGACTAAAATATCAACTACTTCTTTATAGTCAGGCGATTCGTTGGCTAGCGTTAGAATACCAGTATTTTCGGAAAAAATACGATTGGAGATTGTTACAATCGATTCGTAAGCTTGGTTTTCGACGAATTTCTTTTGACGTAGTTCTTGAGTGGTTCTTTGCGGGTACCTAAAAATGCAAAGTCATCGATGTTGGTACAATCGAAAATATGCATTACTATCTATAAAACAATCATTAAAATTGTTAACCTGTAATATATAATGTACGGAAGTTGACCTCTCGAAACTGACGTTCCATTGAAACTAATTTCAGTACTGATGAAATTAAAAACGGTATCGTCCGGTCCGGTGACAACAGCTTGGCCCAATTCACCGTTATTAGTTCGGTTACCCCTTAGTCGTAACTTGATAATATATTTGGTATTTTCCTAAAGCATAAAGTCATTTAAACTTATGCATTTTTTTTTCTAAAATTTTATATCGAATAAAATTATTTTATTTATTATCAATTATTACCTGAACAGCAGTGGGATATTCGAAATTTAATTCTACTAAATCTTTACCACTATAATCTGACGAACCGAATGATCCACGTGATAAAGCTATGCATCTCCAATTAGCGTGAGGATTACTTAAATTATAATCGGAATTATTTTTCCCTTTAGTAGCAACCTACGAATAAGAAATAGTAAATTAATGATTGTTATGCCTGCCCTATTTTTTTCTAATTACATACTTCGTCTAATAATTCTATTTCATAATCGTAATTGCCACTTCCACCAAAAGCAGCAATACCGACTATAACAACACCAGGTTTATCGACAGTAAAACAAATTGCATCTGGGGAGCCATTTCCAGTATTCCACGACCTGTTGGCATTTACTCTTCGGAAACGTAAAGGAGTCGTATGCAGCATTTGATCTTTACGTCTTTGAACTTCATCCTGCATTTAAAAAATTATGTTGTATCATTTTTGACAACTCAAAATAAAAAATAAAAAAAAGCATCGTTAGCCTGATTTTCATAAAATATTATAATTATATGAATTGAAAAAAATCATCGCTTCTAATCAGTGGCAAGGGTGGGGGGTTCAATGAGGCTAAAAAGTCGACACCACCAAAAGGCATATCTAGGTCTTATACTTAATCGACATAAGGAATTTCATATACCTAGCCTAATTGTGGGGGAAGGGGGCATGCGGAACAAACTCAAAAAAAAAACTAATAAAAAACTTCTTCAGAGGTGTGCATACGCGGAGATTAAGGCCCCCTCTAAATTTTCAGGTAGTCCTCTCAAATGTTTTCGAGGAAATTTAATAAGTGATAATTTGTACGACTAAAAATGACGAAATGTTGATTTTTGGAGATCAACAATGCCATTAGACTAACTTTTTTGGGCTTTTAGATAACTTGACTTTTCTTTTTTTTTTAAAAATGAAGAAGAAGGGCTAAAGCCCCCCCCCCCCAATTTTGACCTATGGGGTTGAGAGGGGGTGCTATGAGACTGAAAAGTATAAACCACCAAAATGCACATCTATTGCCCCAACTGAGTCTACGTATCAAATTACAACTTTCCAGCCCCTTTTGGAAGAGAGATAGGGGAGGAACAGCCATTTTTCAGGGTCAAAAGGGGTAAACCGACTCATATCTTCTTTCCTTATTTGCCTAGGAGGCTGATTTTTGGATAACTTTGGATTATCTGTCTATTGGCTAGGAAAAGAATAATTTTTGCAATTTTAAACTCTAAGCACCTCCTCCCCCAAATTTGAGCACAACTGAATTTCGACTCGAGGTCATCCCCACTCCAGAATATCAGATGGCTTGTTAATCGAAGCCTATTCCCCAAATTTGATTGATTTTGGTCAGCATCGAGTTAAGCAAATAATTTTTTAGTGGCGGGGGAAAAAAATAAAATCAATATCTAGCATGATCGAAGATGGTCGTAATGGTCTTTTAGGATCCGAAAACGGATTTTGTTGATATTCCACCCTTCACCTAGCGTACGTCGATAGAGCCCTAATAGCCTGCCTATCATTGACAATATGACATAGAAAATTAGGCTAATAATATTGCAAAGTACTCAAGTGATATTAAATGAGAATATTTCATATCATAAAATAATCTACGACTTTCTTAAAATTAATTCTTCAAAAAATACTGGTCGCACAACTTACCAGAATACTTACATTGATACCCATTGCATCTGCCGATAATTCGGCGACTAGTTTCGACAGAATTTGGCAACTATTTAAGGCTATTTTAGAATCGTGGTAATTCGTAACTCCATGTAAAGCTTCTTCAACTGGTTTCGACGCCATTTCTAAAAGCTTACTCATTACGAACATCCAAGACGATATACTAATTGTAATTTCACCCTAAAATGTAATCAACATGGTTGAAATAGAACGAATTCTTCATTATTCTAAGCTGCCAAAGTAAACCATTCACTTACTTCTGTTCGATTCATCATTACTTCTGCCAAGATTGGATTGTAATTATAAAAATTTGAGGCCAAGTTTGTATTTTTATTCTCTTGGAATAATTGATTAGGATCGAATCCTCCGAGTAATATGGGGAATATCAACTTCAAACAGATATTCGATGCGCATAAGGCTGACAACGTTGCTGTGATTAAAAAATCATTTTCGTATTTATTCTCCTGTAAATTAAAATTAAAACAATTAAAAAATGTAAAATAAATACTTAATACTGATAATTAAAAAAAAAACAATACAAACCGGTTCAAAACTAAGTAAGTAACTGAGATAAATCCATTTTTGAGTTGGAGTTGGATAAAATACATAGAAACATGCAACAAAAGTACTGCTACATTCTTTGATAATATGCTTCACCAGTTTATAAAAAATATTACAACTTCCATCTGAAAATTAAAAATAAACACGAATAAATAAAAGCCACATTTTTAGCATTACAATTATTTTTAATCGGAATCAATAATTTACCTTCAATTTTTTTAGGTATAAAATTTTCAAACAAGAAAGGATCCGATAAAATATTTTGCAACAATTCTCTAACGTCTCCAATTAATTCCGCCATAACATAGCTCATTCGAGATCTGCGTTCCTTAACACGACCTGTAACAAATTATTATATTAAAATACCTTTAACTCGCCTTCTTCGACTCGTATTGTGCAATACTTACAACCATCCGGGTACATTTCGAATATAAATGCTCTAATTAAATGCTGACAAGCTTGATTTATATAAACTAATTTATCAAACTGTCTGATTACTTCTAACAGAGAAGGTGAATATCTCAGATTTGAAATCTCCGAATACTTCATTTTAAATTCTTCCCAACACCACGATAATAAATTTATCAAAGATTTAAAACCATCCTATTGCAAAAAAAAATTATAAGATTAAGATACATACGTTCTTAAAATAGATTTCATTAATAATTAATTACTAACCTCGGTGACGGTATGAGAAAATTTTCGTGAAAGTATATGAATCACAGCGGGCGGAGGATTCTCTAAATTCGTAACTACGTAAAATTCTGGCAATAAAACTTTATAAAATAATTGTGGGATTTGTCCAGACGACACATTGGTCCCGTTATTTGATAAAAGACTTGATTTGAAATGGAACACCACTCTGCAAATGTAAAACGTTGATTAATGGAACTGCATACTTATAATAATAATAATGAATATTACAAAAAAATTATTTCTTACTCGTCATCAGTTACAAGGTAAGGTAATCCAGAGCTTCCACAATCACTAGGAGATCCTTTTATTTGTACCCATATAATATACCATCGATTGGCCTGTGATAAGAAAATTTATCCGGTTATACAACATCTACATTACTTAGCAGTGCTCTGAGCTGATAAATAAACAGTACAAATAGCATCGCATCGGCATCATCGTACACTATCGTTGCGATGTTCGCCCAGTCAAATCACTAATGTTGAAGTATGATCACCAGTGAGTCATGCAAACAAAGGTATAGTATAGAATATTTGTATATGACTCACAGGTACGTCTACGTATATGCATTTCTATAAGGGTGTGATACGGAGACAATTTCGCATCGATATCACAACGATACAATGGGATATCGAGTGATACCTGATACGTATGTAATAATCACATCACCTATTGACAATGCAACATCATATCGTACCCACAATGTTCTCTTATCGTACATTGTGTTTTCGACTTCCAACGTTACAAAAGAAAAACCTACTACTAGTGAGTCATACACAGATACCCAACGCTTTTGAGTGTTTTCATGTTGTTACAGGTTGAGCATCGCATCGGTAACTGACGATGCTATACAATGCGTACTTTTTATTTACACTTAAAGGGTATTGGCCAACAAATACAAAATAAAAGTATTACTTGTAATAAAATTGGTTCTTCGAACATGAGAGGATAGGTTTGTTTGAGCGAACACTCGTATACGATTTCATCGGTGCTGATTAAAATTTGACCATCTTTCGGTTCAGGATCACTTTCATAACCAATATCAAGTAACTGAAAAGAGAAAAAAATGTAATAAATTCAAATCAAACGTACAAATCCATTTCAAATCGATCTATAGTTTTCAATAAACGAAGACCGAATCGTAAACAGAATTTTCAGTCAGTATTTGAGTTTTGATCTATTGTACCTTTAACCTGGCGTGGTAATGCCCTCTGCCACCGTATAAACCAATACCTCCCAGAAGTACATCGGTATCACAAGAAAATCGAATAGCTTCCACAGCATTATGTGCATTATACGTCCAAGAATTACCAAGGCCTGATGAAAATGAAATCATACAAACTTAGTAGAAACCAAATTACAGTACTGTACAATATGTAGATGAAACTTCTTGCAAACACGATTACCCACCTTGAAATCTATTTACTGCGATAAAGTCTTCCTTGCGTAACGATTTTGTATTAATAACGCGTTTCTGCTCCATAAATAACGATTTAAAAGAATCTTTACGAGATCTTGCTTGAGCCAGCATATCCAAGCAAGCTAACACATGGATGGCGGCTTGATAACAAGGAATTGTATGCATAGTAATCACCGGTACAGCTAATTCGCAATCCAGAATATTAGGAGAGCAAAAATCTTCGTGTACATCGCTAGCTACGACATTGTAGCATTTGGTTATTGGACCTTTTTCAGCGCCGGATGGTTCGTTTTCGTGTACACTAGAAACGTTTCGTATTTAGAATAGATGGAATTTTAATAAAATGAGGAAAATACATAATGAATAATGCGAATACCCACCACCATAACACATTATAAAGTGAATCGTAACAAACCGCTGCATTATCAAAGTTCACTTGATCTGTACTGGAAAAATTTCGAAAGTTTCCACTTTTCTTTTCGATAACTACGCATTCGAATGTTTTGCTTTCGTCACTTTCAACGTCCACTGGTAACATAACTGAAAAAAAAAATAATAATTATCAATATAAGTAAATATGTATATGTATCTCGATTTCTCAATTCGATAAAAATCAGGCCAAAAATACGATACTAACGAATATTATTTTTATCGGCGACAAATTTCGAATTATTCAACGTTGATCGGCTTAACAAGCTTTCGCTTATCTTAAGATACGTCAAATCACCCGAGGCACCAATTCCGGTAACTTTTTGTGCATATTGAGAACCAATATTAGGAATCAGTTGAGGTGTACTGTGCCATAATAATCCTTCGGTTTGAATAAACGTCACGCAATTCCGCCCCAGTTGATTTTTCTGTAAAATCGTCGAAAATTAGATTACGTTGAGGGTTGAAAATTTGTACGTATTTGACATACCGAATTATTTCCAAACGTGTACACTTCTCCGGTAGCAGTTAAGGCAACAGTGTGATTAGATCCGGCTGCAATTTCCACTACAACAGGAGGTAAATTCGCCTTCACTGGTCCGACATGGTTTTCGTCATTGATACCCAACTGTCCCGAAGAATTACTTCCAAATGTGTACACCTCTCCATTTTCCATTAAAACAGCTGCACAAAAATTAGCATTAATTTATTGTAAATTTTGCATTTAAAAAAAAAAAAAAATTTATAAAATAATTACCAGTATGGTACAATCCTGCAGCAATTTGAATAGCCGGAGCAGTAGTACGAAAATGAATTTTAGCTGGTAAAAGATACACCATGCTCATTGAATCTTTACCTCCGTTCGAATTATTTATCATTTCAACGCCTGTAAAAAGATTAAAAAAGTGATTTTACATTTCTTATGAACATTATTTCATAAACGTTGCTGATTTAAAATACTTTTAATGCGTCCTTCTCCTGAAGGTCCAGCAACTGGTTCGTCTTCTTTTTTGAATAGCTCAGCTCGAACTTTACGATCATTTCGTTCTAATGAAAAATATAACAATTGAAAAATAATTTTAATTTATTTTTTAAAAAATGTAAATTAAAATAAATTACCGTAAACAGCACCGAATAAATTAATCCTGATAATATCGTCGGGTTCATTTTCGTCATCAAGCTCTTGATCGGGATCTTCTTCGAAAGCGCAAATTTTACAAATACAACACTTGGCGCAGCCAGAATCGCCATCGCCACAACCACATTCCCTTTAAAAAAAAAAAATTGAAAATTAGCCTTTAATTCACAGAAAATGAAATGGAAAAAGAATGCAACACTAACTCTCCAGGTTCACGATCTCCTTCGTTACTTGCTAAGCAGCCGGCTCCGTAGCCAGTACATTGATGACAGATGGGACATATCATGCATTTATCTTGTTTAAAAATATGCGTGCCTTTCAAACAAATAACATCGGAATATGTATCATCGGATGAAGCGCTGTTTTCATCGTCTTCAACGTAAACTTCCATGTACGCTTCGGTACGACCAGGGCCTACAAATAAAATTTAATAATATCGATCAACGATTCAAAATATTTTCTAATCTGTATCATTAATAAAAATATGGAAAAAATTTCGAAATAAATTCCCATTTGTTAAGATTAAATATTTGCGGATTCAAATAATTTATTTTATAATTCAGCAACTGGTAAACACCATTGTAATGCGATAAAAAAATATTTATTTACCCTCAGAAGAAGAAAATCGTCCACATTGTCCTCTACCATTATATCCAAACGTGTAAACTTGCCCTTTATCGGTTAAAACAACAACGTGTACCTTTCCCAAAGCGACAGATCGAACACGTACATGCTTTAGATCGGAAACGTAGCCTGAGAAAAGTGGCGACAATGTAACGTCAGCATCGCTCTAATACACAAAGCAACACGTAAAATATAATTACCCGTTCCAGGGTCACAATGAATGGCGTCTTTTCCGAACATAAAAAGCTCTCCTTTATCGGTAACCAAAGCCGTTGAACCGTGATTACACGCAGCATACACAACGTTCTTTCCTTCCATACGTGTCATTTTACGAGGTTTTATTTGATTACATTGTCTGCGTACAGCGCCTTTACAGACAACAAAATTTTCACACCAGTGATATTAAAAACAACGTACTGTAATTGTTTCTCATTTCGAAGCAAAACATTTTTTTAAATATAGTCTACCATTTTCTCCATCTTCGCCTCGTCTAGCAAACCCGATGAAATAAACCGATCCGTCATTATAAACCAATAATCCGATCGAACCGTCATTTCCAATTACGCATTGCTTAACGATCGACATTTTTGGACAAATTAATTCCACCCAACATTGATTACTGCGTGTTCCAGGCGCTCGTAAATTCTGATTACCTAATTTACTATTGTATAATACCTAAAGAAAAATTCAAAACGGTAAATTCAAGAAAACATTTTTGTCAAAAATGAAAAATCAATGCGTACTTTTCCATCGGATGTTTGAAGCAGCGAGAATTCTTTACCAGAGGCAAACGAAATCAGTTCCTCGTTTACTCCGACACAACGACTCGATAGTAATTTTTCTTCACTCCCACACGACGAGCCGAACAGTTTGAAATATTTTTCCGATAATTGAAATCGCAATTCTTCCGATATAAGTGTCAAGTTGTTTTCGACTATTTCCATCGATCGTATTACTAATTCATCCTGCAACAGAAGAATAAACCGGGTTATTTCGTATAATGCGTTTTCGTTGTAAAAATATTAATATTCAAAACACAACGTAAATTCACCCTATAAAAGCATTTCAATTTTTTAAATGGATATTTGTAATTTTAAAGCTAGCGTTGAATAAGAGTTTTTTTTCCATTCTAGTATTGTCTTTGAATTAAAATTGTCGAGAATTTTCAACGCAGAAAATTAATTGACTGAGACGAAATTTTAGAAAAATTTCCTTCCTTTGTTCGTAACGCGTTGTAAAGCTATCAAGGAAAAGGAAAACGTTTATTTTTTTTATAAGAGACAGTAGTAGAAATTAATTGTAAATTGGACTCTATCTACAATTCATCATTTTACTTTCGTAGCAAAGATTTTTTTCGAGTAAAAAATTAAAAACATTCCAAATCAAATTTTGAGAAAAATAGAGCAATTATACTAATTTTTAAATCGATGTTTCTTAAGACAACAAATTTTTACAGCAATTATTTCATTTTTACAAGATCGACGTTTTCGTCGTAAGCAATGTAACATTATTTACCTCCTTTGGAGACGATAAGGAACACAAATAATCTCCATCAACAAATAACAATCCTTTGGTATAAATAGAAACACTTGTATCAATACGAATCATTTGCTGCAACTCTAGATTATTTTGATTGACTAAATAAAACTCATTACTGCCCTTTTGTTTTATCAACATAAAGTATAAAGAGTTCTGAAAAAAAAATTAAAAAATAACGAAATATTAAACAATGAAACAAACTAATATTTGTACAACTAACGACGAATATCATACTACAAAAATATTTACATTCATGTAGAAAATCCAACCATTTTCTTGACCAAAAAATGCTGGATTATGAGCATAAATGTTTCTAGGAATTGTGCCATTATAACCAGTGCCCATTTTGTATAGACCATACGACGTATATACGTATAAATAATATCCGTCGCATGCTAGATTTTTTATTTTAAGAGATAACTTCAAGTCATCTGTGAAACAAAAATTTCAAAAATTAAAACACTAAGAACTTATAATATAAATATTTTTTAAGATCATATCGAATTATAATAACCTGCAGTAAATAATAACAAAAACGAAGAAACACAAGAAGATTTTAATACTCCATGAGTGAACCAATTTGGATGTTTGAGTTTACCGGTGATAACGCTTTGAACACTTTTTTGTAATTCGATAACGGCGTTTGGAAGCTACAAAATACATTAATAAGACTTCCTTATATTAATTACGAATATTGAACAAAATATTAAATACTTACAACCATCGAATGAGACAGAGAATATTTGGATATTAATATGATACTTATGGCTCTCAACATTTTGCCAGTATCTCCTCGAATTATTGCAAAACTCAACAGACATGCTGAAGCTATTTCGATTAAACGATTTACGTCAGGATTACGCTCGGATATTTCTTCATTAAGACAATCGTTTACAACGTTTAATAGTACGTTGAATATATCGCCTGAAAAACACAACGATCAATGATCACGATATTCACTGCTTAATTCTACTTTATTGATAAGGATAACGTACCAACGATATCAGATGGTTCATCACACAGTGCCTCTAAACGTAATCCTTCTAAAATAGTAAATAAAGAAGTTACAGCTCTGACACATAAATCCGGGTATTCGGTTTTACTTCCTTTGATTAGTTCGAAAATACTTCTTATACCGATTTTTACGACCTACGATCATATTTAAATGTTCAATGTAATATACGTACTGATTTACAGCAGCTCGTAGATGTACGTAAAATTGTTTACCTTAGATAATTCAGAAACATCTGATTGTTCGGCTCTGCTATGTATATCATCCGATGTAAGTGAAGTTTCTGCGCTTGAATCCGTTATACACTGCAGATGTAAATGAAGGTAACTAACTCGACGTAGTAATTTTTCAAACACAGCTAGACGAGATATTTCGAACATGCCAAACGTAGATATTGTACTAAATATTTCAAAATCTAAAGGCTTGTAAATTAGTCCTTCTTCGTCGGCAAACTATAAAAAAATTTCGTTATGATATGCTATTAATTCGATATCAAATCAAACTAATTGTCTAAAAAACGTACTTCGTTTACCTTTTTTCTTCTCTTGGTTGGATTTACCACTAATATCGAACCACTTCTCCTAGAAAATAATTCACACAAAATTCAGTAAAAATTAAAATTTTGTAAAAAATCACTTACACTTTTAAACACCGTAACACAAACCGGTAGTTACATATATTTCAATTCGAAAAAAATTGTTCGTAAAATTCATAACGGTTTTTTAATGTATACACGAATGAACGTTGAACTTGAAATTTCAAAACAAGAAGTAACGGAAATTTTCGAAATCGAAACGAACAAATTGGTATTTTAAATTTTATAACGTAATTTTTAACGGTAACGTGTTATCAATCAAACCTACCTGTATTCGTCCCAACGAAACCGAAACATTTCATGAAAATATTTGCCTACTTCTTCGAAGTCTGGGAACATGTTCGGACTGTTTGAATACCGGTAAGATTTCAAATTTTGAATTATTTCAAGTTAACGATTTGAATACATTATGGTTTTAAAATATGGATTTTTATTTGCGGTGTGCATTTTTTTAGACGACGTTGACAAAAAACAATGGGATATCAACTAAACTTACAATGAACTACGAACTACGAAGGGATGATAGAAAAAAAGGGGTTTGTTGTGAAAGTTTACCGCTCGAGCGCATGTCAGAATGTGCACGATGAAAATCAACTTCTCAACGTAGCTAGGTTTATAGGTAACACTTTAGTAGGTAGTGTAGTTTGAAAATTCGTTGATAGAAGAGCTACTGTACGTTTGATTTTTTTCATAGAAAATTGTTAAATTAGAATTAAACTAAAAAATTAAGTAAAAAATTTATTTCATTGTTTTTTCATGATTTTATTTTAATTTATTTCAGCAGACTGAGCTACTGGTGCATTATAATCCACAGTGTGTGCTGTAATCATAAAATGGAAGTACGGAAGAACGAATGAATTTCGGCTCTCATTCTTGTTCTTGTTTTTACGAATTAAATTTATTATTTATGTTAATTTTGTTTTCATTTAGGATTTCTTAGCTTTGTCCTCATTTTGTTTTTGTTTTTCACAGTTCTTAAAATACTGTTCTCGCTTTCTGTGGTTGTTGTTCTTCATTTGGTTCTGTTCAGTTCTCTGTTTTCGTTCTCATTTGGTTTTTACTCTTCAACTCGATCCCTTAAATTTTTGATGATTAAAAATCGTCAAATAAGTGAATAAGTTAATGAAAACGAGAGTAAGAACCCGGAAAAAACGTTAAAATGCGCTCAGATCACAACAAATCGAAGGATTATCTGCTGGAATTCAAAAAAAAAAAAAAGAAAAAATGGAAAATAGAACGGAAAATGTTGTTTTTGTTCTTTCAAATGACTTTTCAAGGTTGTTTCCAGTTCTTCAAAAATGGTAAAATTGCTTTTATTGTATTTGTTTTTGTTCTCACTCGACTTTGTTGCTCTTTTTTTTGTTCTTGTTCTTTGAAACTGTATGTTTTATATGTTCTTGGTTCTCGGTTCTTCGTTATTCTTCCGTTCTGCCCTTAGCAATGGGCTTTCTGCATTCGTTATTAAATAATTTAAACTTTTATTATCATGCGTACGTAACTAAAAAAATAAATAAAATGTATTCTATGCACAGTTGAATAAAAACCAAGATAGTTCGGTACTTCAAAAAATATTGAAATAAAAACAAATTTTTCCGTTTAAAATTGATTCTAGTATTAGGAACTCGTAACGAATACTAAAACAATTCAGCCAGCTCATTAAGAATTTATTATTTAATAGGTAGAAAGCTGGTACATAGTTTAAATACGTCTTACGAACAATATGAATGATTTCTTCAATGTTCAATTATCAGGAGGTCTAGCATAAGGTGGATGTTCGTTTGTACGAAGATGATAAGTACCTGTATCCCTATGGAAAGACAGTCTTAGTTGAAGCAAAATTTATGTTTTTCGTTGTACATTTAGAAAATAATATGATGGGTAAATGTATACTTTTCATCAACTGGTGGTTTGCAATATTCGCCTACTTCTATGCGTACTTTTGAATGACCATCGCATATCCTAAAGGTAACAAAAACTCCGTTATGATCGCATTTCCTCGCGATGAATTTAACCGGGGAATTGATAGATTCGGCGAACATTTCAGCTCCTCGACGATGATGACACGATACATCGGCTACAATAGGTATTTTATCGAAATTAAAATTCATTTTATTAGGCAGGTAGTAAATATCAATTAGGTATATCTTTGAACTGATTTTGTCCTTAAGAGATTTGAAACTTTCGCGAATGAAACGTAATCGAATTCAGAATTTGGAAGCGAATCGAATGCATTGAAATGGTAATGACCTTGAATTAAAATTTAGTCGTGCCCAGAATTTCAGACACGGAATAAAACGAGAAACGAATATCTCGAAATATCCAATCAATCGATAAGGATTTACGGAATTAATAAAGAAGTATCGAGAATTCTAAGCTTGCACCTTCACTTTTTTTTATGATTCATTTTCATAACAGTGTAAAATACAAATAGATACGTAGAAATCGATACTAACTTGTATCGCATCCAGGTTGAAATGCTCCTTTATTGACATAAATATCGTAATGAGCGTTTGAGAAATATACTCCATATACTCCCATATTAGTATGAATGGCATCAACAAATTTAGCATGGTTTCTGTTCAATATTTCATGAGGTTTCACAAAAGGTGGTTCGAATTTTGGAAAAGCTGGATCAATACCTTTGAAAAATTCCGAACATGAAAAATAGTACCTCTTGGTGTTTATCAAAATGTATCTCACAGATAGGAAAAATTACCCACCTGTAATACGAGATATAACTTTAGGTCGAAAATGTAATCCGAATCTTGCGCTCACTTGAGCTCCCATACTCCAAGAAACAATATGAAACTGATCTTCTTTTATTTGAGGCCAATGTTCGAGTATCGAGTTGACCATATCTGCGCAACATTTACCCACCAGTGAGATACAGTGGAAAGCTGTATCGAAGTAACAACCGCTTACAGCCAATGGACCCCAATCTACCACCAATATGTTGAATTTCTTCAATTTTAGGTATTCTATTGGCAGAAATATGAACATAGAATAAAATTCTTAGTATTGTCAGGTGAATCTATTCAATACCTTTTATACTGTGCAAAAATTACCATTTCGAATTGAAAGCATGGCCGGTGGACGATCTTTACTTCCGGTATAACCGTGAATTAAAAATTTGAAATCAGCTTTCGGTATAAAAGATGCATTTTTTATCGATTCTTCACTACCCAATACCAGCTCTTCATACGGTGCCAACAATCTAAATAATAATAATAATAATAATAATAAAGCACAATTGTAGATATGTGTTAGGTAAGCATCTCTATAAAAGAATTTTTTTTACTCTTTGTAGAAGTAAAATGAAATCTTTCCTCTTTCACAAGTATCGATTGGCTTTGGACATACTTGTTTACAATCTATAAATATCCCATGAAAAAAAAAACATTGTTCAATTTCATTAATTGTATCTACAGTTACAATTTAAGACTCATAAAAATATTACTAAACTAAAATGACTTTTTCGTTAATTCAGAAAAAATTCAGATCAAAAATATGAAAATATCAAGAATAAACAAATAGGTAGATGGACGATCCAGGCGTTGGACTTATCTGGAAGATCTTGCATTCGACTTTCAAACAAAAATTATTCAAACTCCTTAGAATTATTTACTCACCATTTTCAATAATCTAGAACAAAAATTACATACAAATGAGATTATAAAAAAGTTACTCACATGAATAACAAATAATTAATTAATTGTATTTAAAATAAAAAGCTTCGTTACACTTACCAATAATATAGTGACTAGTATTGCATGCAGGATTCTGAACATTATAGGTATCTAAAACGTATTTCGCTCAATACTGAACCAACCAGAGTGATGGTGATTTGGCAAAATACAGATAATTACACATGAATCTAGTAGTCATTATTTGAATTTCATTTACGTCGCAACATATGGGTATTCGGTGTTATTCAGTACATATTTTTTTTGCATAAATCAGAATTTGTGGTTTTAAAAATTTATGAAACAAAAAAATGTTCAGACCAAAAAATTTCAAAGCAAACTAATGAAATAGAGAAACTTGTATAATGTGGATATTAGCTGATTTATGTTGAAAATTTTACCATGAAAATACGTAAAATTTAGCTTTGTAAAGTTTTGCTGTGATTTTCGATTTTCGATTTTCGTTTTTTTTTTTTTTTTTTAATGAACTTTCATAAAGTGTATGGTGGAATTAAGTAATAATCTAACGTGAATTTCAAGAATTAATTCTTTCACCTTGGTAAATTGAAGCTGCTTGGAAGTCTCATCTGCAGAAACTTTCAATATGTGGTATGTATACATTTTGCTTAAGAATATTTTCTCAGAAATATTCTTCAGTGATTAAAAATTTTCACATTTTATGCAATATGAAAATACCTTTTTGAAAACTCATGACTGGATACCTTGAAAATCGCTTATATCTGTCGTCATATGATATTTTAAAATATTAATACTCTAATTTTACAAACTGCAGATATAATATGAAGAAAATTATTTCATATACCTGGGTGCCGATACCTAGGCTACCTAATACCTACCCAATTGAGCAGATGTAAAAAAAAAAAGATAAGTGGTGTAATAATTTTGAAACGATGTGGTAAAAATTATAACCCGCTAACTCAATTTTTGTTCAACCTGCAAACCTCATTTAGAGTTAAAATATCGTAGTTGATTTTTCAACGTCCTTGATATTTCATATTTTTCAAATAAAGGTCATAGCGAGATAAGAGTATGGGAATTGCCCCGATGAGATATTTTGATAAAATTAATGTGGTGAGCAGGTTCCACTCAGAAATTTTCGTGACCCAAATTTCAGACCCCCGCCCTGGTTTTTGAGAAAATCGATTTTTCTTAGAAATCAGTTGGGAATTTTTTTTTCCAAAATTTAATCAACAGTCCCCCACCATATTTCTCCGTTCAAAATACCATTTTCGAGCTTAAATGTCTTCTTTACCAACGATAAATTTTCGAAAATTTTTTAAAAATATCATTAAAGCCACTACATATGGTGAAATTTTTTCAAAACCAACAAAGGATGGCATTGTGTTGAAAATTGTACGGAAATACTTGAAAATTTTTTTCTCCTCCAATGGTAAAGTGATTTTTTTGAAATTTTAACACGCTACATATTCACACTAATGATATCAAAAAAAAAAAAAATGACACCCCTCTTGTGAACTTTTCGCTCCCTCCAGCTATGATTTTTCAACCGCGGTTTTTCCAAAACTTGAGATTGGTTTGGCACAATTTTGAAAATAAGGATTTTCGATGTATTTAGGGCCTCTAAATAACATATGTTTTTTCAAAAATTTTACTCGGGTACGTCATGGTCAAAAACAGCGAAAACGTTTAGGAACTTTTAATTAAAAAGTGTCTTCTTATTATTACAGCAACGAATTGTATTTTTTTTTTCCAAAAAACCGATATTGATAACAGTTTTGAAAATTTTCACATTTATCATTTGGAGCCATATAAAACCTCAGTTCAGTAGTGCCAAACTCCCACACCTCGACCTCGATTTGGGCCCCAAAGGCATCCCCTTCGCAATTTTGGGAGAAACTTAAGTTGGTGATATTAGTATAATTTTTACATAAATCTAACCCACAGAGCACGACTATGAAGTCAGATTTACGATTTGACCTCAATAAGCACCTTATTTTGAGCCCTTGTAAAACCCTGATCCTATAAGTACGTACAAGTTTCAATCAAATTGGTAAACTCAATTTTAAGAAAAAAAGTCCCAATTGATTTTTAAGAGAAATCCACTCTCGCGAAAATCAGGGGGTGAGGGTCAAGTACAGCTTTACGATGTTTCTTCTTGATCAGTGGTAAAAAAGAGGAGAGTTACGCAAGGAACAAAGTCGAGATCCGCAAAAGGCACATCCAGGTCCCTTACTAAATTTACATACCTAATTTCAACTTCTTAGCCCGATTTGGAGAGAAATTATGTGAGGAGCAAACTCAAAAAATGAGAAAACCCGATCAGAAAGCCACTTTTTTGAGGCTGTGAGAGGGTGCAATGGACAAAAAGTACGTACATCCAAAGCCCCTAATTAAATGTACACACCTAATTTCAAGTTCCTAGATCAATTTGGTGGGGAGATACGGGAAGAAGAGCCATTTTTCCAAGGTCAAAAAGGGAGAAAACCCTCATATCTCGCCTCCTACTTGACTTGGGAGCTTTTAATTTTCCATCAATTGGCTTAAAAAGGGGTAATTTTTGTGTTTTTGGCCCCTCAAACTCCCTCCCCAAATTGGGGCGTAACTGAATTTTGACCCAAATTCAAACTGATTGACCGAATCCGAGTGATTTTGGTCAGTATAGAGCAGAGTAAATGATTTTAATGTTCGGGGGAAAAAAACAAAAATAAATGAAAATAAATATCAGAAATGGCTAAAAATTATCTAAATGGCCTTCTAAAACCCCAAAATGGATTTTGTTGATATCCCCCCTCATCTACCGTTGGTCGATAGACTGTAATAGTCTGGTTTTCATTGACAATATGACATAGAAAATCGAGCTAAAAACACAGACTCATGGACAAGTATGTTTAAATTTAATCAAAAATTTTCTTGAAAGTCTCCTCGTCCTCGCACCTTGCGAAATGTATCAAGCTGAAAAACAAAACTATTTTCAATTTATTCATATAATGTGAGCACTGATCAAAAGTAGATGAATAGATATAGATGCTGATTGTATCATAATCAACAGATAAGTCAGACAAGATAAATATTTGCTTAAATATTCAAAATTATGTTGTTCATTGTGAGAATAGGATGGGTCAGGTATCCTAATCTCATATCACTGATACAGACGCGTCAAATGATTTCAATGCAAATAAGATCATTTGTCAGGATCTTTTGCGAACGGTGGCTGAGCATTGGTTACAAGATGGTATGTACCGGTTTCTCTTTGAAAAAATTAAATAAATAGGAATACGATATTAATTTTTCGTCGTAAATCAACGAGATAGTACTTCAATAGGTAGCTAAGGTACCTCTAGAGCCCATTGATTCCAACTCACTTTTCATTTTCCGGCGGTAAGCAGCCCTCGCCAACTTCTATACGTCTTTTCGAATGACCATCGCATTTCCTAAAAGTGACAAAAACCCAATTATGGCTGCACTTTTTAGCGATAAATTTTATTTTCGGATTGATGGATTCGGCAAATAATTCAGGTGCTCGACGATGATGGCACGGTGCATCGACTATTACGAATATGTCAATTAAATGAGAAAATTCAGAAGCTAGGTACTGAGTAATGTTACGTTTTACCAACTTTTATCGCATCCAGGCTGAGTTGTGCCATCGTTAACGTATATATCGTAATGGGCGTCTGAAAAGTACACTCCA